>ML779355.1:12529-33118 GCA_009831015.1 Picea engelmannii
AAACACTGGTACGGGTACAGTATGACCGAGAAACGTCGTTGGTCGTACCGTATGGCTTTTCCCAATTTGGAAACGACGTACGGTATGGCCGACGACGTTTCCCGACCGTACCGACCCATATGGTCGACGTTTCGGGCATCTTTGAGGTGAAATAAGAAAAGAAAGGGTGTCGTGGGGCCCCCAAGCAATCAATTATATTTTTTTTTGCATTTTCTATGTTTTTCTTCCATCATTATTGCATTTTTTTTTGCATCATTATGTTTTTCTTGCAATATAAAGTTTTTTTTATAAACTGTATATATATATATATATATTTTTTAATTTTTTTATATACGACGTTTCCATTTTTGGGGGGCATGTTTCGTACCGTCCCGATTTCGAAAACTTAGAAACGTTTCCTCGTTTAATGCAACTTAGCCCTAGATAAAACCCCCCTGGGAAAACCAGTTTGGAATGGAAGTATATATATGTGGTGTCTAAATCATGAGATACAACAAGAAATACAATATGATGGAACCTGTATACAAAGCAAGCTCCTCTTAAGACTTGCTAAAGGAACCAGGAAGAAATGTACCCAAGACTAGTGCACCTCTTCCTCTTGTTGCCAAATCCACTGAAGTGAAGCGCCCTTGACCCTGGATGCTTTGAAGAAGAATCTCTTGCACACAAATGTGCTCTTGTGTGTTACCTCTCCACTGAAACAAATAGATCTGGCATCCTCCAAGTGTAGCTCCTCCCTGCTAGGTGTGCGCCCTCCTCCTATAGTGCGCCCTCCTCCTAGCAAGTGTGATCACCACTAAACAATAGGATCCCAAGATCCCATAGCTCCTCCATGAATAGGAGCACCCAAGCTGCCTTCTTCCAATGCCTCCAACCTCATCCTCATGCTCCTCCTCAAACTCTCCAAGTGAACATAAAAGTGAATGAGCCACCTTAGGCCTCTTGCGTCCTTGAGCAAATCATAAAGAATCCTAAAAGTGAATGGCTAGGATCATCCCAAGCCATCCCTAATCAATGGTTGAGATCATCCCACAATAATCTCAACTCAAAACCCACTTTGGGTTAAGTTACCTAAGTTTACTTTACGTCCCCCAATTCACCCACAAAGTGAATTAATAGTCACTTTAGGCTAAAATGGCCAAATTTCACTTTTGACTTAAATCTCGTAAGTCAAAGTGAAATTAGACATAAAGTACAAAGTACATCTCCCTCTTGTGGTAAGAGGCTCCAAACCACAAGGGAACCACTTACCCAGGTACACCAAAACTCAACACTCCCTCTTACCGAGGAAAGTGTTTCTCACCAATCAATCTCGTCCCAGATGTGGACTTCCTTGCCTCCTGGCATGGCCTAGGTGAATATGGTTGTACCCTCTCATCAAAGTGGCCTCTGTCTTTGATCTGCTTGACCTGTCCTGACACTGATCTGCTCAACCTCCCCTAACACTGATCGGCCAACCTGCCCTGATCTCTAGATGGAAGTCCATCTCCACCTACCTGAGATCACCTAGATATTGGCATCTCACCAAAGACCTCTCCCTCAACATCTCACCAAAGGTTTGTAGGTCTTGGCATCTCACCAAGATCCTCTCCTTGGTCTCTCACCAAGGTACTATACTCATGGCATGCAAATGAGTCACATCTCTTGGTATTTCACCAAGAGTCTCTAGGTCTTGGCATCTCACCAAGATCCTCAACCTTGGTCTCTCACCAAGAATTTCTACCTACTGGCATCTCACCAATGGTCACTACTCTTGGCATGTCACCAAGAGTCTCTCCCTCTTGGCATCTCACCAATAGTATATGGATCTTGGCATCTCACTAAGATCCTCAACTTGGCCTCTCACCAAGTGACTTCCACCTGAAGTGGATCCTGAACCTGATCTGCCTGTCTCAATGGCCAAGTGAGCCTCAAGCCTCTGTGGTGCCCTGCTCCTCCTCCTCATCAATCTTTGATGCTCTTAAGCCCTTGCACCAACCCTCTGTCTCGACCACTCTAAAACTAAAGTTGTCCCAGGTGGACCAATCACCCATGAAAATGGTGTCCTCGAAAATCGAGTCTGAGCTCCCTCTGAATCAACACTCTGAGTCAATAGGTCCTCATCAATGTTGTCTCCCCACCTGATGTTGGATGGTGTATCAGCTGACAAATAACTGGCGAATGCACACTCCCTCACAAACTGTGCATCGAACTCCTCCTCCTCGGTTGTCGCTACCATACCACCCTGCTGCCTCTTCTTCTTCCTCTTGGGACACTGTCCAGCATAGTGCCCCATCTCACCACAAGCAAAGCATCTCACTTTGCTTATGTCCTCCTTCTGCCCACTGCCACTCTCTTGTGGTTGGGTCCATCCCTTGGGACCCTGTCTCACATCCTCTCCGATCTTCTTCTTGCCTTTTGACCAAAGAGCAAGATCCTCATCCCCCTCAGGCCTATGCTGTTGTCCTGAAGACCCAGAGTTGCACCTCAACTCCTGTACGAAATTGTCCCAAAGTCTCTCTCAAGTAGGCATGACCTCTCGGGCAACGATGCCTCATACAAATGAACCCCAAGGTTTGGAAAAGTTGTTCAAAGTTGTCCTCACCAAAAAGTCTGGATCCACAATCTCTTCGACCGTTGCTAACTCATCTCTAATCTGAGTGAATCTACCTATGTATGATGTGACTGTCTCGAAATCGAGCATCTGAATGCTCCTGAGCTTGTCCTACAGAACCATCTTCCAGTTCTGGTTTGGACTCTGGTAAAGCTTGCACAAGGATGCCCATATCTGATATGGGCATCCTTGTTCTATACCAAAACAGGAATACATGCAGGAAATTACATTTGAAGAACCAACTTCAAATTGTCAAGATGTCCAGTGAGGACATAGTTGTGAACTATCTTATGAAGATTACACAGATCCGAGATAAGCTTGTGGCCATCAGTGATAAGATTGAGGATGTTGAGTTGGTGAATGTAGTGTTGAGAGGTCTTCCCAGGTCTTGGGAACCATTTGTGTAGGGATCGATGCACGAGAGACGTTGTGAGGGTTTGATAAACTATGGACTGATTTATCAAGGAGTAGACTCGGTTAGAGTCTAAGGATGGTTTGAATGGTTTGATGAAGAGTAACAGTGATGAGAACCAAACCCTTGCAGCCCGCACTAAAAAGGGCAAAAGAGGTTCTCCTGGCGGAAGGGCTTCTCCCGAGAGAGAAGCTTCTCCAGAACTGAGAAGGATCTTAGCAAGATCAGATGTTTTGAATGTCATGATTATGATCGCTATGCTTCACAGTGTCCACACCGAAAGGAAAAGGGAAGAAGGCAGCAGGCATCGACAGCAGAGGTTGATGAGGTTGCAAACAGGTTTCAGAGGGAGATCTTGTTGGTCTCCACCCTTTCAGGTACAGTTTCCAGCAGTGGGACATGGTTGGTGGATAGCGAAGCCTCTTTCCATATGACAGGTGCAAGAGAATTGTTCGACAGCTTCACAGAGATTGGCTCAGACTTGTGTGTGGAGCTTGGTATGGGAACCAAGCATGTAGTACAAAGATCTCTTGCAATATCGTTCCGGCTGGAGTCAGGAGAAGTGTTGAGGGTGTCAAATGTGTTATGGCTGCCAAAACTTAGGATTATTCTCTCAGTCTTGGAGAATGAGAAGGACTACCATATATTGTTTCAAGATGGACAAGTGTTGTTTGTGCCCAGATGATCTAGCTTCAGATCAACAGTGGTTCTTGGAGTTAGAGAGGGCAACCTATATAGGCTAAGGGGCCATCCTATGCAAACTATGACCAACAGTAGTAGAGAGACAGATGAGGAGGAGCAGGTAGCTCCACCAGTGGTGAGGCAGGCAGCTCCACCAGTAGCACAGGTTCAAAGGAAGCAAATAGCTCCACCAATGGTGCAGGCTCAAAAGGAGCCAGAGTTCAGAGGGAGTCAGCCCTCAAGATCGAGTAGGGAGGAGCATCCTCCCAGGACTGTTCAAAAGAAGTTGGACTACAAAGGGAGTCAGCAGGCTTAGAGGGAGCATCACTCTTCCAGAGGGAGTCTACCTTCAGGTACATGTGAAAGAGAGGAATATTCCAAACAGGTGTCATGGGTTGAGGAGGCCAGAAAGGAGGCTCTGAAGCAAGAAGCTTCTAAGAGCAGTGTATCCTCCATGGAGAACCCATTTGTTACAATAGGATTTGCTTCAGTGACTGAGGATGTAGCCAGTCAGGAGGACTGGAGAGGAGAATTTGCTTCAGTGATCGAGGATGCAGCCAGTTAAGAGGATTGGAGAGCAGGATTGCTTCAGTGACAGAGGAACCAGAAAGTCAAGAGGATTGGAGTACAACTGTGGTAGCAGATGCATTACAGGAGACGGAGTCACTTCCAGTGTGGGAGACAGAGGTACATCCAGATGTTGGAGGATGGAATATCTCCCTCGCTAAGAGGAAGTATTGAATCTTTTGTAGCTTCAAGAGGTATTCCCACAAGAGGTCGAGGTGTCGGGCATGTGGGAATATTTGTTGGCACCAGATCAGCCTTTCAATTCAGTGAAAGTGCCCTTCAAATGAGGCTAGGGCCTCATGGGCAAGTTGATGGAATTTGTGGGCTTGTGTTGGGGTTTCACACCCACAAAAAGGAATAAAATATTCTAATTAATTGTTGAGTATAGAAGGGGTGCCTAAACTCACTCATTTGACTCCTATACCTAGGGTTTCTTAGGTGATTTTATGTTTTTGTTTCAGCCAAGGAAGGCTTCTTTCTCAGTCTAGGGAGGTCACATGTGTGAGAAGAAGAGGAGCAGCAGTCGCACGTGTGGGAGAAGGTACAATCGCACGTGTAAGGATAGGTCGCACGTGTGAAGCAGTTGTACAACTCGCACGTGTGAGCAAGTACTGTGAAGACAGGTCGTACACAGGTCTGCACATGTGAACAGAAAGGAGAAATAGGTCTGCACATGTTGGAGGGCTTTCTGGCTCACACGTGCGAATTTTTCAGATACGAAACAGGTTCGTACATCTGTCATCAACAAGCTGTACAAGTGGCAGCAGCAGCAAATTTGCACGCAGAGGATTTTTCAGGGATTTGTCGAGGTTTGGTTTGCTGATTTTTCTGGTTTTTCAGAGGACAAGGTTGTCCTCAGTTTTGGTGAAATTGTGACAACTGGGAAGGTTGGTTTTTTCCCTCAGAATTTCTAAATTTGATAAGTTACTAAACAAAAATTTTGTCTCATGTGTATTGATGATTCATCTCTAATCTTGATTGTTTTTGCTGCTATATTTTTCAGTCAATAATTTCAGTGTAAAATTGTTCAGTGATAACAGTAGGAGTTTACTGTTGGATCACTAGGAAGTGATTTTCAGATCTGAAATTAGTCACATAAGATTGCATGCGAAAATTCAAAATTGACACTAAATTGGGCAGTTATTATCTTCTTAATTGTTCTTGGAAGAAGAATCTTAACTAACTCATTAATTTATTATTGTTGAACGTTTCTCATTTAAGTTAATTAGGATGAGAGCATTATTATATTGTTTTCCTTGTGGAGGAAGATTATTTTATTGTTTCTTCTAGGAGCAGAAAGTGGATCTCAACAAACCACTTCTACTTTTAGTAAGAAGTTTGTTGAAGAGGTTAGAAATTTAATATCTTATTATTTTTCCTCGGAGAAACTAATGGATCTACGAAAACAATTCATCATTTATTGTAAAGAGGAGATGGAGCTTACACCTATATAAGGGTTTGCTCTCTTCATTTGAATTTGGATTGGAATGAGTGATTAATGGAAGAACTTGTGAGCATGCTAGCTCCAAGCAATTGGATGAAGGTAACTTTCGTCTAAGTTATGTTATTATTTATGTACAATCTATTATGTGTGGTAGATATATTCTAGGAGCACCATTGGTAAATTTTATATGCAGGTTGAGAGTGTCAAAGCTAAATCTAGGAGTAACTTGTCTTGAAAAGGAGGAGAAAAGCCATAAGTATCCATTGTGGGCAAAATTTTGTGCCTTGTCTATAAGAGGAGGGTGTAAATCCATATACATCATTTGTGAGTAAAAGCTTAACCACATCCTAGACTAGGTTTGGTCATGGAGCTCCTATTGTGAGTCCCTTCCCTTCTTTCCTTGTAATAATTTGTTTGCTAAAACCTTTATTAGGATCTACCCTCTTATATTGCATCCATGGCTCCATAGCCCAAGCAATAAGGCATTGGATTTCCCCTTCCATCCATCATCTCCAAGCCCACCTTTTAAAACTTTCTCATTTCCATTTGTTAAATTGTCATTAAGCTCTCTTTACTCCCATTCCATACTATATGTATTGTGCCTAGCAACCACAGGGAAGTCCCCCTTGACTTAGGTCTGTTGAATTTCAAGAATAAACAGATAACAATAGTCCATAGTAGTATTATTTTACTTTTAACAAATAATTTGAAGCCTAAGAAACATTGGAAAACAACATTCACAGAGTGCACAATTATTTATCCTGGGAAACCCTCAAGGGGAAGAAAACCTAGCAAACTTCTTTTTGATATATTATCAATCAACAAGTACAATGACAGTACAAGACTTCCTTAGAAGGAGATAATTCAGTAACACTTACTGTTGTCTCTGTGTCTTTAAATATCTCTGAGTCTCTACTCAGGTCTGCCCTCAGAATTGTAGCTATTGTTGTAGCTTTTGTTGTCCAAAAAGTGCCCTTAAGACTGACTCAAATCTTCCCTTGAGTTGTTGTTCAAAACAGCCTTTAAATGTTGTCCAGAACAGAAATATCAGCAGCTACAGAAGTGTCTCTTTTGCTGGTCAGAATAACTTTCAGATGTTGTCCAGAATAACTCTGAAAATAGAATCAAATGGCTGCTATAGAACAGCCTCTTATATGTTGCCCAGAACAGTCTTTAGATGTTGTCCAGAATATAGAAATTAGTTGCTATAGAATTGCCTCCGTTGCTCCCTTGCTTCCTCAGAAAATCATAAGTTGCTTACTCAAAAAATCCTTAGCAACTCACTCAAAAAACCCTTAGTTGCTCTTTCAGAATAACCTTAGCTCAGAACTTATGAAAACTGATATATAAAAATTGGTGTCAAGAATGAATGAGAAGAGGACGACTCCCTCTCTTTAAATAGTAAAGAGTTTAGGTTAGGAGTTTTAGGTTAGGGTTGCCTTAGCTTAGGGTAGGAGCTAGAGTAGGTGGTCGACTTACTTTAGAGGAGGAAGGTTAAGGCAAGGGACAGTTGGCAAGGGGGCAGCTTTAAGTGGGCAGCTTAAGGGTGCAGCTTGAAGCTGCTTGAGGAATATTCTCTGCAGCCGGTATACATTTTAACACTCCCTCTCAGCAAAGAGGGTAATCTTCAAGCATCCACATCCACACAGTTCTTTCTAGTGCACACGATCATTGACTTGTTGACAGGATCAGTCGATCACAAGAAGTTTCATATCCTTATGTAGATAAGGATCATGGAATGTGATTATCCAGTTCTCCTTAACCATGGTCAATTGCTAGAGTTATTTCACCTAGGGGTGGCAAGTCCCTAAGGAATGCTCATAGCTCATCATGAAGACCTAGGAGAATTTTTCACATTTCCTTGTCTTGACTTTTGCTTTGACACACAAAGCTCACAAGACTTGTCTTGACTTTTGCTTTGACACACAAAATTCACAAGACTTGACTAGGCTCACAGAGGTTGTATGTTCCCCCTGACTTTTGCACTAGTTTGTCTATGCTCACAGAGGTTGTATGTTCCCCCTGACTTTTGCATTAGACTTACAAAGCATCTTGTTAGTCTTGACTTTTGGTTTGACTCACAGAGGTTGTACATTCCCTCTGATTTTTGTCAATACCTCACAAGACTGATTGATTCTCCAAATCTCCCTGGCTAGCTTCAAGGTGGCCACTTAAAGCCTCACATTGGAGAAGGTCTTTTGATGTTGCTATTCCCTCTCAGTGAGGGACACATTTTCTGCCAAGCTTGTCCCGGAAGTACACAAATTTTCCAAGAGAACAAAGGCTTAGTCAAAATATCTGCTATCTACTCATCAATACGAATGTACTGCTGCTTGATGGTACATCTTTGGACCATGTATTGAGATGAAATGATATTTCATCTCAATATGCTTTGATCTGTCATGGAAGACTGGATTCTCTGTGAGCTTTAAACAACTCTGGTTATCACAATGGATAACAGTTGTTTCTAACCTCTCTTGAAACAACCCAGACAGAAGCTTTCTCAGCCACACTACTTCTCTACTTGCATTACTGGCTGCTATATATTCTGCTTCAGCTGTACTTTGTGCTATAGAGCTCTGTTTCTTGCTTGACCAAGATATCATAGTTGAACCCAAGTTAAAACAGTATCCGGAAGTACTCTTCCGGTCCATTGAGCTCCCAGCCCAGTCTAAATCAGCATAACCATAAGCAACACTCCTTCATTGGAAGTGTATCTAAGTCCATATGCAATGCATCCTCTCAAATATCTGAGAATATGTTTAGCAACAATTCAATGTCTGTGTCTTGGCTCGGACATAAACTGACTCAAGGTGCTTACAGCAAAGGATATATCAGGCCTTGTATGGATCAAATACATTAAGGATCCAATAAGTTGCCTATATAAGGATGGATCCACCAAGTCTGATCCAAAATCTGACTCATGTAACTTCTTTAAGTTAGATACCATGGGTGCAGACATGGGTTTACAATCTAGCATACCAAATTTGTGCAATATATCAATTGTATACTTCCCTTGAGAAAGGAAAATTTCATCTGATCTTTGTCATACCTCCAAACCAGGGAAGTAATGCATGAGTCCAATGTCTTTCATTTCAAATTCAGAAGTGAGCTCCCTCTTACACTGAGCTATCAGTTGTTCCTCTCCAGTAAGGAATAAATCATCAACATATAGAATCAAAATTAGAGGATGATTTTCTATTACCTTAAAATAAAGGTTGGGATCAGCTCCACTCTTGGAAAAATCCAAGCTTTCAAGATAGTTGTCGATTCTCGCATACCAGGCTCTTAGTGTCTGTTTCAACCCATATAGTGCTTTCTTTAATTTGCACACGTGTGATTCCTTTCTTTGAACCACGAAACCCTCTGGTTGTTCTATATATACTTCTTCCTCAACTTGACCATTTAGAAATGCAGTCTTTACATCCATCTGGTGAAGTTTCCAACCCAAAACTAAAGCGAGGGATATGATGGTCCTGATGGAAGTATACCTTGCAACAAGTGTGAATGTTTCATCATAGTCAATACCTTCCTTTTGAGAAAAACCACGAGCCACAAATCACGCTTTGTATTTCTCAATACTTCCATCAATTGCATGCTTGATTTTGAACAACCACTTAGAAGTAACCAAAGATTTTCCTTCCAATCTTGGTACTACTTCCCATACATCATTTTTCATGATGGATTGATATTCTTCCACCATGACATCTTTCCATACTTGCTGCGTAGCAGCATCCTCATAGTTGGTGGGCTCTGCATCACTAATATGAACCATAAGAGCCACATAACCTGAAAATCTTTGAGGTTTATTACTTTCTCTGAAAGTACCTGAAGGAGTTGCATGTTTTTCTGCCTCTCACAGAATTTCTCTACACTAGGCAGGCTTCCTCTTAGCAGGAGGTACCTCCATAAGTGTCTTTATCTATTCTATTGGATCCATAGTATCAACTTGATCCAATGGCTCTTCAGGTTCCTCCATCTCTGTATCTTGCTGTGATTCTTTAGAATGCTTGAATGCAACTTCTTCATGAAAAATTACATCCCTGCTTACCTCGATAAATCTTTGGCCTGGAACATAGATTCTATATGCCTTCGATGTTTCACTGTATCCAACAAAAATTCATTTCTTTCCAGAAGGCTCTATCTTAGTTCTTTTCTCTTTTGGTATATGAATGAAAACTGGACATCCGAAAATCCTCAAGTGTCCCACTTCTGGCTTTTCTCTAGTGAACGCTTCTTCTGGAGTCTTTTCTCCCAGAATAGCACGAGGACTTCTATTCTGAATATAAACTATAGTATTTGTGGCTTCTACCCAAAGTGATGAGGGAAGATCCTGATCACACATCATAGCTTTAGCTGCCTCACAGATTGTTCTGTTCTTTCTCTCAGCAATCCCATTCTACTGAGGGTTATAGGGCACAGTTAGTTGTCTCTTGATTCCTACTTCTTTACAAAAGTCATCAAACTGACGAGAATCAAATTCTCCACCATTGTCAGTCCTCAAAGTATGTTAATGTTTTTCAATCTGATTTTCAATCAATGCTCTAAATTCTAGAAATTTACTAAAAGTTTCATTCTTTGCTTTTAGAAAATAGATCCAAGTTTTTCTAGAGAAGTCATCTATGAAAATCACATGATAAAGACATCCATTCAAGGAAGGAGATGACATAGGTCGACATACGTCTGAATGAATCAAATCCAAAATTCCTTTAGAACTTGAGCTACTGTTAGGAAAGGATTTCTTTATGTTTTCACCAAGAACACTGTTGAAATAATGTAACTGCGAAAAGCATTCTTATTATTATTTTATTATTGGATTAAATCCCCATTGCGGATTAATCATGTCATTATTATTATTATTGTTATTGGATTAATCCCCATTGAGGATTAATCATGTCGGTAATTGTATAAGGACCAAATCCCCTTTTGCGGATTGGTCATCGGACAATTACAAAGGGCAGACTAAGAAGTCAGCCCCAGCAGTTATAATGAAATACCCAGAATTAATTAAAGGTGGGTTTACCCACCCAGAGTGAGAGGTCGACCCTGCCAGATTGTGACCTTTCACACGTGCCAGATTGATATAAATAAGAGGCTAGCGCCTCACTTCTTAGACACATTTCACTTGCTCATTATCTTATGAGGCAAGCTGCAATTGGAAGTTGGAGAGAGGAGAAGAAGGGTGGAGCATCTCTTGGGGAGGACTTTCTGTATTGGTTGAGTTATCTCTTGAACATTGTATAAGCCATTTATGATAAGGAAGTTTTTGCTGGGTTTTCTTTCCCTAGAGGGTTTCCCAGAATAAATGTTGTGTCTCTTGTGAATGTGTATTTCTCAGTGATCTTGTTCTTATTATGCTCTTATCTTATGAAATGCAAAGAACTATAATAATGGCATAAAACATTAACAAACACAACCTTTAAAGATACTATCAAGATCAAACTGAAAGGTAGGCATTCCTCTTACCATTTTCTAAAGTTCGAGGAGCGCTTTGAAGTGAAGATGTCCAAACCTTCTATGCCACAACTCAGATGGACTAACTGAAGCATGAACCAAAGCTTGGATATGTCCTGGAAGTTTGTAAAGACCTCCCTCTCTAACTCCAATCACAATTGTTGAACTTAGTTCTTGATTCTTCAACCATAGGAGAGCTTTCTTGTCCATAAAGATTACCCTGTAACCTTTATCTTCCAATACTGCAACAGAGATAAGGTTCTTCTTTAAACCAAGAACATACAAAATTTCTTCAATGTGTAGCTCACCTCCAGATTCAAGCTAAAATGATGTTAGCCAAGTCCTTTGATTGTATAGTTGGCATTATCTCCAAGTTCTACTTGAGCAGAGAACTTCTTCTCCTTGAAGTTCGCAAGGACTTCTTTATTTCCAGTCATATACCTAGAAACTCCATTATCTATCAACCAGGATTCAACACCATTTGTAAGAGAACCAGAGAGTGTTGAAATAAGATAGTATTCCCTCCTGGTCTCTTGATTACTGGAAGTCTCTTTTGTTTTTGTTCTTCGAGACTCATCTTCTACAGCAATAGAAGCACGAAATTTGTCTTTGTTCCCTTTTTTGATCTTTGGGCAATCTCTAGCAAAGTGCTCATTTCACTGACAGTTGAAGAAATTTACTTTTGACATATCAAACTCTTTCCCTTTGAAGCTATTTTTGTTTTTCTCCTTTTGAGGGAACTTTTTTTGAGGAGTAAATCTTCTCCCTTTCCTTGTCCTTGCTACTAGAGCAAGGTTCTCTTCCTTTGAAGTACCATTTCTACTCTGAATTCTCCCTTCTTCTTGCAGACAATGATGTCACAGCCTTTCAAAATCTGGCTGGTTTTCACAAGCATTTATCCCGGCCAGAAATGTCTCCCAAGAAGATGGAAGACCATCCACAGCATTATGGACAAGATCATCATCATCTATCGTTATACCAATGACTAGTAGTTGATCCCTTAACTGAGAGATCTTTGTGAAGAATGAAGCTATAGAGTCATCCTTCTCCATCTTGAGGGTTCGAAGCTTATTCTTTAGAACCCTCTTCTGATTGGGTGCCTTCTTTTCATACAGATTGAATAGAGTGTCAAAACACTCATTTGTTGTCTTCAGAGGTGCTAGAACAGGCATGATATTATCTTTGACTGAATCAAATATGATTCTCTTTGCCCTTGCCTGATTCTTCTTGAAGGTTGTCCTTCCTGCATTGGAGGTGGGTTCTTTTATTGTGCTGGTCACAAAGTTGTCCAAGTCATATTCTTCCAGAATATTCTGGATTTGGCTTTCCAAACATTAAAGTTTGAAGCCCCTTCAAGTCTGTCCTCGGGTCTTACAGAAATGGAAGACATCTCTGCAATACTGTGCTTGAATAATTCCTAAGGATCTGCATAGGCTCTTAGCAGACTGCAAAACTAAGCTCTTTCACGCCCTGGAGCTCTGATACCATGTTGAATTTCAAGCATAAACAGATAACAATAGTCCACAGTAGTGTTCTTTTACTTTTAACAAATAATTTGAAGCATAAGAATCATTGGAAAACAACATTCACAGAGTGCACAATTATTTATCCTGGGAAACCCTCAAGGGGAAGAAAACCCAGCAAACTTCTTTGTGATATATTATCAGTCAACAAGTACAATGACAATACAAGACTTCCTTAGAAGGAGATAAGCCAGTAACACTTACTGATGTCTTTGTGTCTTTAAATATCTCTGAGTCTCTACTCAGGTCTGCCCTCAGAACTGTAGCTATTGTTGTAGCTTTTGCTGTTCCAAAAGTGCCCTTAAGACTGACTCAAATCTGCCCTTGAGTTGTTGTCCAGAACAGCCTTTAAATGTTGCCCAGAACAGAAATATCAAAAGCTACAAAAGTGTATCTGTTGCTACTCAGAATAACTTTCAGATGCTGTCCAGAATAACTCTCATAATAGAATCAAATGGCTGCTATAGAACAGCCTTTTATATGCTGCCCAGAACGGTCTTTAGATGTTGTCGAGAATATAGAAATTAGCTGCTAAAGAATTGCCTCTGTTGCTCCCTTGCTTCCTCAGAAAATCATAAGCTGCTTACTTAGAAAATCCTTAGCAACTCAATCAGAAAATCCTTAGCTTCTCTCTCAGAATAACCTTAGCTCAAAACTCTTATGAAAACTGATGTCAAGAATGAATGAGAAGAGGACGCCTCCCTCTCTTTAAATAGTAAAGAGTTTAGGTTAGGAGTTTTAGGTTAGGGTTGCCTTAGCTTAGGATAGGAGCTAGAGTAGGTGGCCGACTTACTTTAGAGGAGGGCGGTTAAGGCAAGGGACAGCTGGCAAGGGGGCAGCTTTAAGTGGGTAGCTTAAGGGTGCAGCTTAAGGGTGCAACTTGAAGCTGCTTGAGGAATATCCTCTGCAGTTGCTTTACATTTTAACAAGGTCTACCCTTTGTCTAAAGTGCAGACTGTTGGTGAGGTGACAGTAGCCAACCTCCTAGTTTCACATGTCTCCATCTAGGTGTTAGGACTTTTCATCTTTGGGTGTGAGTTTGTGTGGTAACATAAAGTAAGTTGAGCTAGACTCTATATATGAGTATCTCTTCCCATTTATTTTTCATGGTTGGATTAATTAAGAAATCTCTTTTGAGCCTAATTGAATATCTTATGAAGGTGAATATAGTTGTAAGGGTTCTATGTAAGCATGTTTTCTGTTTTCTTCCATATTGTTGAATTATAATCGCAGAAAATTACTTCTAATTCTGCTACAATAAGGGCTCTGTTTTAGGGCAGCTATGTCATTGGAGAAGAAGGTTGGATGAGGTCTTCCCTATTTAACCCTTTGGTTGTTTTTACTATCTAGTTGAATTATTTATGTTATATTGTTTCTTTGAAAGGTTGCATGGTGTTTTCAGCTTGAAGTAAGATCACACTTTGTTGTTTTCGCATGTTCATACATAGGGAGCCTGTTAGTTTCTGTAGCTCAGAAGGTGTCTTAGCATAGGCCTAAGTGTCCTAGGCATGTTGATGGACACATTAAACAACCCAAATCAGCTTATTTATCTTTGCCAAGTCTAACTTAGGCAGTCAAAAATATTTATGTTTTGAGTGCTTTGTGGGGCACACAATTTAGTGTTGTGTAGGGTCCAACCCAAGGGAGGCGCCTCAATCTGAGCCATTGAGGACTGATTTGGGCACACATCTCAAGGATGAAAGGAGGCTGGAAGAAAGTTAAATTGAGGGGCTAAGGGTGAGAGGGACACACATTACTCATTGTTGAGTGAGAGAGTTGAAGGAGGGCGCATAGGGATGAGGAAGAGGGCGACTGGTTGAGTGAATAGAGCAGCCTGTTGAGGGACGATTTCTGGGCATCTTGGGCAGCTTGCAGAGGCCGAGTTTTTGGCAGCAGAGAGGTTGTACCTACTGGAGCATATTGGGTCATACCAGGCCATACCTTCAGCAAGAAAGAGGTCAATTCTGAGCAAGCCGTACAGCAGCCAACAAAGGGGGAATTCAGCGGGCCGTACAAGAGAGTTAGAGCAGAAAATTGATGGGTCATACAGCAAAAGTTAGAAGCCAAATTGGTTGGGTCGTACAGTTGAGTTTGGCTGGGCCATACAGCTGATAGGGAGGGTAAACTTGCTGTAAGATTTTTCTGAATATTTCTATTGTTGTAATATTCCTCTAAAGCCCATAATAAAGCCCCTCCTTTGTTGGTTTTCCCCACACTGGGATTTCCAGGGTATTTCTGGTGTTGTCCATTTTATGTGCTTGGTTTTTTAAACGTGCTTCTGCTATTATTTTGATTAAATAACTCAACTGTAATATTTATGCATAATTTTCTGAGTTTATATCCGTATTTATTAAATTCTGGATAAGATAAAATCATTGGCATAATATTTTGGATGTTGTGTTAATAGGAAATTAACATAGTATCAGAGCTCAACCTCTGAATACAGAAGGAACCAAGTTATTTGCTGTGCAAACCAAGGTGTGAATCAGCAAGGGGACATGTTACCAGAAAGTGTGGAGTCAGAGCAGCTGACTTAAATGGCCAGTGCAAGCTTAAGGTTTGAAGATAGGCTAGAAGGGGCCTCAAACTTCAGTCCATGGAGGGAGTGAATGGGTTTGTTGTTGGAGGAGAACGGATTGTGGGAGTTTGTTGAAGGTAAGGCAATACTTCCAGCCGATCCAGCACAACAACCAGCCCATCTCAAGAAGGATGTGAAGACAAGGAGGATAATTATTGATGGAGTCAAAGACCATGGTATTCCTCATATGTCTGGCAAGAAGACAACTAAGGATATGTGGGAGGCCCTAGTGAAACTGTACCAGTCTGATAATCAGAGCAAGAAGATGTTGCTTAAAGAGAAGCTAAGAAGCACGAAGATGGCCAAGGGAGAGTTAGTGGTTACATATCTCACTAAGTTCACTCAAATCAAAGATGAACTGGCAGTTGTTGGGGAGGCCATGGACGAGACGAAGTTGGTGAGGACAGCCTTGAATGGCTTCACCAAGCAGTGGGAGGTGTTTGTCTGAGGAGTGGTGACTCGGGAGAAACTCCCTGATTGGAAGAGGTTATGGGATGACTTCACCCAGGAGGAGTTGCGAGTTGATGCCTCTTAGGCTAGCCAACCGAAGAGTGAAGAGGAGGAGAATGTGGCTCTTCATGCGAAGAAGAGCAGTGGAGGAGGTTCCAGGGACATGAGCAAAGTGAAATGCTTTGCATGTCACAAGACTGGCCACTCTGCAAACCAGTGTCCCAACAAGAAGAAGAAGGAGGCACAAGTAGCAGCGTTCCATCTACTGAGACAGATGAGTTTGCTAAGAAATTCAAGGAGGAATTTTCTCTAATCGCTTTTCTTTCGAGCAACGGTTTTGCATAGTTGGAGGACATTGGGGCATGGATCATGGACAGTGGATCATCTCCCCATATGATGGGGATGAAATCGATGTTCCTTAGTGTTTCAGAGACGGGCTCAGACTTGCATGTGAGAAGTGGGGCTAGCACCATGCATGCAATGAAGGGGGTTGGATGTGTCAAATTCCAGCTAGAGTCAAGTGGTTCTCTGGGGGTGGCCGAGGTGTTATTTGTTCCAGAGATGAAGATAAATTTGCTCTCAATATCAGCTCTGGAGGATATGGGGTATGCAGTTATGTTCGAGGATGAACAGGTACTCATGCGTTCATAGGGAGCGACCTTCGATGCAGCAGTGAGGCTTAACATCAAGAAGGGTATGATGTACAAGGTGTTGGGACAGCCTGTAGTGGGGTCAAAGGGGATCTTGGATCGTAGATCAGTGGCAAAGACCGAGTCTATTAGACGAGTGGCTTCATCCAAGACTGCCAAGTCTGTCAGCTGGTATGACATGACATTGATGGATGAGGAGAGCAGGTTATCAGATCAGAGTGCAGCAGAAGTAGCAAGAGGGTTTTTCAATTCAGAGGGAGCAGCTACTACAGCAGCAGCAGATATGATGGGGTTAGAGATTGAACCAGGTGGAGACACCTTCCTCGCTAAGAGGGAGTGTTAGTTTATGTAGCTCAGAAGGTGTCTCAGCATGGGCCTAAGTGTCCTAGGCATGCTAATGGACACATTAAACAACCCAGATCAGCTTATTTATCTTTTCCTAAGTCTAACTTAGGCAATCAAAAATATTTTTGTTTTGAGTGCTTTGTGGGGCCCAGAAAGTGGGGCGCACAACTTAGTGTTGTGTGGGGTCCATCCCAAGGGAGGCGCCTCAATCTGAGCCATTGAAGGATGATTTGGACACACATCTCAAGACTGAAAGGAGGCTGGAAGAAAGATAAATTGAGGGGCTGAGGTGAGAGGGACACACATTACTCATTGTTGAGTGAGAGAGCTGAAGGAGGGCGCATAGGGCTGAGGAAGAGGGTGCCTCGCTGAGTGAGTTGAGCAGCCTGTTGAGAGACGATTTCTGGGCAGCTTGGGCAGCTTGCAGAGGCCGAATCTTTGGCAGCAGAGAGGCCGTACCTGCTAGAGCATACTCAGTCGTACCAAGCTGTAACTTCAGCAAGAAAAAGGTCGATTCTGAGCAGGCCGTACAGCAGAGTTATAGCAGAAAACTGTTGGGCCGAACAGAAGTTAGAAGCCAAATTGGCTGGGACGTACAGCTAAGTTTGGCTGGGCCGTACAGCTGATAGGGAGGGCAGACTAGCTGTAAGATTTTTCTGAATATTTCTGTCGCTGTAATATTCCTCCAAAGCCCATAATAAAGCCCCTCCTTTGTTGGTTTTCCCCACACTGGGGTTTCCAGGGTATTTCTAATGTTGTTCATTTTATGTGCTTGGTTTTCTGAATGTGTTTCTACTGCTATTTTGATTAAATAACTCAGCTGTAATATTTATGAATAATTTTCTGAGTTTATATCAACATTGATTAAATTCTCGATAAATAAAATTATTGCCATAATATTATGGTTGTTGAGTTATAGGAAATTAACAGAGCCTTTGTAAGGACCTCTATTATACTCTTTTCCAACAATATAATGGTGCTTTCCTAAGTGAGATTTTGCATGTCAAAACAGCTCACCATCCCCAGTCATCTACTTTTCAACCCTCTGATTCCTTTATTGACTCCATTTGCCCAAGTTGGATAGGCACTAGTCTTGGTCCTCCATCACTCTATTTATAAAATCTATACTAACAATTTCCATTTGCTTTAAAGTTAACTCTTCATATCACCTTGTATCTCCATTGCATAGCTTTAGCAATCCTATTTTAGGGATACCCTCCTTGTGCCAAAGGAGAGCCGGCCAAAAGTGAGAGAGGGCATTGTTGTGGTGACAATGGACAAGCCTCTTAGTTCACTCAAGGTTGTGCTTGTGCTTTGAGGCTTTATCACTTAGTGCCACTTTGGGCAGTAACACTTCTTATTACTAGAGGTTGCACTATGATTTGGGATTAATTAGCCAGGGTTTGACTTATTATGTTCAGTTTATTTAGTTCAATCATGCTTAAGCAACAATGAGACTACAAGATTTGCTTTTTGGTTATCAGGTATCGAGTAAAATGTAAACAGCATCAAAGTAGAACAGTTGAAACAAAACAAAATTTTGGAACTTAGAAAGTTTCTTATGTATGAACTATAGGCAAACAAACGAAACAATATTTTGGGATTTAGAAGGTTTCTTTTGTTGCTGAAACAAACAATCTTGTACAAGTCAAAACGAAGATGGCAAAAGCATGACTGTCAATTAATTCTTCATCAAATATACTTAATACCGAAATGTCAAGAATGAATAGAAAGGATAGAAACATACTTCTTCCTCTGAATGGAACAAGGTTGCTTCAAAATGCAATCACAAAAACTTTCAATCATATCATATCCAGTTAAAACATTCTCCTCTGCTAACAGCATCTCAACCTGACACCAGAATAATTAACACTGAACCTTAGACCAAATTGCACTAATAAGTCATTCCTCTAATGATTAGAAATAGTAGCAAATGCTTCATGAACGTTCAGAAATAAACTAGAAGGGTATGAGACAGTTGGAATGATGGATGCAATACAACAGCGTAGTTTATTCAAGCTTCACAAAATGTCAATCAATTGCTGGAGGCTGAACGCATGCAACACTGATGCAAGCAGTCTTCTAACTTAGCTCTTCCAATAACAATGTGATCATTTTTTAATAAAGCAATCCTGCAGATCTTGTTAGCCTATTTTAACTAATTGAAAAAAAATCAACATACAATCAAGTTCTTACAAATAGCATCAATAGCTAATAAATTACTTGACATACTCTCTTGATATCATCCCAAGGCTAAGGCTAAGAAATAAGTAAAGTCGTTTAATTTTAAAAACCTTCCAAATCATATAATACTCCAAACAACATGATAAATGAGTAAATAACCACTCATTATACAAGAAAGCTCCTATATATTTAAGATCATAAACTTTAACACCGAGGATATTAAGATTGTATCCTTCCCAAAAATGCATTCTAAAAGCTATAAGCTCCAGATATGGTGCTACAAACATATATCCAACATTTTCCATACAAAGGTTATCCTAAATAGACAAATTAAAGGAAAAGCTTGCTTCCCTGTAAGGTAAATGACATTTAAATTATTAAACATCCGTAGGCTATTTGCTTGAGGTCAAATCTATGCAAAAAATTTAAGGCGACAGGAATATCACATAGCATTGATATTATCAGAATATAGAGGACAAAAATTGGATAATGAAAGTATGTAAACTCTAGCTAATCTATGTCCTGAGGAAAAGTAAAATTCTAAAGAGCATCAAAAGGGTCTGTGCCCTAGAATCTGATGTAACACATGGGACTCTAGGTATACAGATTATACAATTTCCCCTGGATAACCCAAAGGTCCACTTTTCATTACGATGGAAGACCCTCTTCAAGAAACGGGAGGTAGTTGCTTGGAAGGACACTAGCTGCGCAAGGTCTCCAAATGTGATAGAGCAACTCCATGTGGTGGACATTCTTCCACAAAATGGTATGTGTTGCTGTCCTTATACACACTTGCAAACGTGAGCTAAGTCCTGTTCACTTAGTGTGTCCTCAGAGGCACAATGCCTAGGTTCAAAGTCCACGCTGTCACTTTGACTTGAACCTCTTCCGTCTAGGCTAACTCCTAGGGAAGCCAAGGGGGTTAGACCCTAGTTACTAGATGAGATTAAGAGTTTTAATGTTCTAGGAGTTGGTTTTAATTGGTTAAAAGGTCAGAGGGAATCTAGCCTAAGATGTCAATCAACAAATGCAAGATGCAACTAAGTATGAGAGTCAGACCTTTTCCTAGGGCAACTAAGACTAGTGCCTAAGATTGGGCAATGGGGTCAACTAAGATAGGGGGAATGTTCGTTACAAGGTAAATTACAAAGTATTACAATAAGACGGATACAATTAGATACAAAAGAATATATCAGATATACAAATTTAGACTAGATACAAGATAGACAATATACTAACAAGTTTGCTCGCATGTGCAGGAATTAAAGATACTCAAGATAAAGAAATCAACACATGAAGCCAAGCATGCTCACAATAGATAGAGTTCCGTTGGACTGCTTTTCAATGGCCAAGAGACGTGTTATCCCCGATGTCTAGGGATAACTAGGAGATCATGTCTCGAGGCCCACATGATCCCAGACATGGAGTACGAGAGCGGATCGACTTGAGCATGGCCCTTGAGGGCTCATCTTTTCTTTTTCTCAACCATACTTGTCCTGCCAGCAGTACCAGCCTCCATCACTACCGGCCTGGGCTTGCATCAGAAAGGGCTCTTGCTCCATGATGTAATTGGTCCGAGGTATCATGGTATGTGTCATATTTGATCATTATAACCTTCTTATGTATGCATTAGATTCCTTTCATTTCGGATGACTGCTTGGATCTTACACTAATCCACTTGACCACTGTTGGGGTAATTGATGGGGTA
>ML779355.1:43849-57305 GCA_009831015.1 Picea engelmannii
ATTAAAAAAAATAAAATATTATTATATTTTTTGTACGTGGCGTTTCCCCGCCGTATCCGGATCCCGGCTTTTCAAAAATCTGGCGTATCCGTATCCGAATCCGGATCCGTATCCGTATCCGTATCCGGATCCTGGTAACATAGATTTACTGTGATAATTAGAGTTGCAATAAACTCTTGGAGAATCCAGTGTTTCATGACAGGTCCAAGCATATCAAGATTCGTTATCACTTCATCCGTGACTATGTTCAAAGAGGAGCAGTGGAGTTACAGTACATATCTACAGATGAGCAGGTTGCAGACATACTCACCAAAGCATTGGGCAAAGGCAAGTTTGTATTTTTCAGGGACAAGCTTGGAGTGGTGAGTAACACTTTCCTCGGTAGGAGGGAGTGTTAAAAATAATTAAAAAGTACCTAGGCAAGTGTTTCTCATCACCTAGGCGCCTAAGGGGTGAGAAAGTGCCTAATGTGGACCCTAGTCATTTAATTTGTGAGATACAAATTAAAAGGTGACTTTTTGAGACTTAGGGAAAGTGGGTGGATAAAGTGATTTTATTTCCACCGTCGATCTCATTTAATCTCCATCGTTGGATGAGGAGACTCTTCACCTTCCCCCATGAGGTCGACTAGGGTAGGAGGCCGCACCCTTTCTAGGGTTGATTGTTCATTGTTGAGAGAGCAAGAGAAGAGGAGAGGGCGAGCTGAAGGAGGCCATTATCCGAGCTAGGGCATGCATTCCAAGACAGCAAAGAGGCAAACTTTGGCACGCAGATCGAGGAGAGAGTACAACCATTAATTGCAGGTCGTACTGTACGAATTTGGAGGGTCATACAGCTTTAAAGTCTGCACAAAAATTGAGGCAAGGTACAGCATTAAAGGAGGGCCGTACTTTATGGATTTTGAGGTCGTACAGTCATTAATTGCACAGAAATCGAGGAACAGTATACAGCAAAGGAGACAGGCCGTACTATACAGATGTTATCAGTATGTACTGCTGTTTATTTCTGCACAGTTTTTGAGGTATTTTGCTGTGTGAATTTTCTGAGTTTTGGCACAGTTCCCAAGGTGGCCGTACAGGCATTTATTGCCCAGAAAATTGCTGCTGCTGTTTGGCACAATTTTCGAGGTGACCATACAATCAAAGAGGGTTCAGAAATAAAGGAGCTGACCTGTGCATTGGTACAGGAAATTATGTTGTGAATTTCGAGGAGTTTGGCTCAGCATTTTGAAGACAAAGCTTGGCACGGTTTTTGAGATAAGTCTGTATTAAATTTCTGAAATTATTGACTGTTGTAAAAGACATTTCCTCTGACCTCAGAAATAATAAAACTCCCGCTCTCACTGGTTTTCCCCTTGTGGGTTTTTCGAGGGTCGCTGTTATTAGACCAAAAATCACTGTGTTATTTTTCTGAGTTATGTGCTGCTGATATATTTTTATTTCTGCGTTAAACGATGTTCAGAATCCTCATGTTTCAGTTCTGAAAATTTATTTTATGCTAAGTTTAATTGGCTGTCATAAAACTGGGTTTGGGCATTAAACATTGGCTGAAAAATCAATGAGACTTGAAACTGGGTGGGGTCTGAAATTTTACATTTTGCATGTGAATTTTTTCATTTGCATCCATGTTGCTGTTCTTATTGCTGGGAATTCATCTAAAAATCTGTTGCAAAGGGCTTCATATAAAAGACATTTTTGCCATTGGAGAAGAGCTTTGGTTGAGGTGTTTCCTATCCATTTCTCTTGCTGTTTCTTTTGCTATTAGATTAGATATTTTGCTGCTGTCATTTCAGTGAAAGGTAGGAAAGAATTTTAGTTTATGGTAAAGGCACCCTTTTGTATGAATGATTGTATAAAAGAGAAGCACCTTTGGAAGGGCCCTCCAAGTAATTTTCTGCAGTTAGAAAACAGCATTCATTGGTTGACAATAGCAAGTTGTAACAGCATCATCATTCCTTTCCATTCCTCTGTTGGAACCCTCTAAATATACCCTAGACTCCATTTTCACTAGTTGGATGTTTAGCACTAGTCTACTCTTTCAACCACCCAAAAATATAATTGCTAATTCATCTATTTACTATTTTACTAAGTCTGAAATTAGCATTGAGCTTCAAGGGCAGATTTAGTAATCCTAGCCTTAGGGACACCCCCTTGTGCCGGAAGAGAACTGGCCTAAAGAGAGAGAAGAAGCCATTGTGGTGACATTGGATAGCCCTTCTGAGTTCCCTCTAAGGTTGCACTCATTATTAGGTCTTTATAACATAAGTGCAACTTTGGGCAGTAACATCTCCTACAGAAGAGGGTCGTAGGAGTGCTTTGTCTAAGGTAAATCCCACATGACAAGGCCATTACCCAAGGTGGGCTACCCAAAGAGGGTGACGCCAAGGAGGTGGAGCCTTGTGGGTAATGCCAAGTAACAGCCACCTAATACAAAAGGCCTGCCAAGAAGAATGCCACCGAAAACTTGAGGATGGTGGCCAGAAAGAAAGGACATACTCCTGGAAAGAAGGGACCCGTGCTGAAAAATGTGAAGGGACCCCTGGAAAACTATATGGCCAAATGAAATCTCCTAGTGGACATCCGCCTCCAAAGGTCAGCATCGTATGATCATTTCCCCATCCTACACAAGGCGATATTTCATGAGAAATTCCACCACTTCACCATATTGCCATAGGCACATAATGACTATCCTTTGCATTCATAATCCATCACTCGCAAAAGGAGTAAGAACAAGTAGGATTTTGCACACAAGGAATGGCCCCTTCCTTCATATAGTTTGATTTTGATTACCCTAATGTGGCAAACTATTGAATTGAAAGCAGCTACAAGAGCCATTCTCCGGGAGGATGGCAAAGACCCTAGCTAAGATCTAGGACCCCCAGTGCACTCCTAGGGTTCTTGGTCTGGGACCAAACAGTCAGAGCCATGGCAAAAGACCCTTGTAAGGGCCCCCATTAGATAATTGGGGTTCTTGGTCTGGGACCAAGCAGTAAAGACCCTTAAGAGGGCCCCCAGTATATAACTGGGGTTCTTGGTCTGGGACCAAGCAGTAAAGACCCTTGAGAGGGCCCCCAGTATATGATTGGGGTTCTTGGTCAGGGACCAAGCAGTAAAGACCCTTGAGAGGGCCCCCAATATATGACCGGGGTTCTTGGTCTAGGACCAAGCAGTAAAGACCCTTGAGAGGGCCCCCAGTATATAACTTGGGTTCTTGGTCTGGGACCAAGCAGTTAAGTCCATAGATATGTCTAGGGCCCCTGAACATGTTCCAGGGTACCCATGTCTAAGGCATGGGTTAATCCTTGGTTTTGTACCTTGGTGGATAAGACCCCAAATATGTTTTGGGGCAACCCGGTCCTTGATCAGGTAGTCGTTGGTGTGTGACCCTCTTTGAAGGCGGGCATGACCGCATGAGGGATGTATCCCATATGCAATGATGATAAAGTTAAAAAGGTCACCTCGAGAATTATATGAACAAGTATTGCCAACAAGCAACCCTACCTAAACCCCCTCACCCTTAGTTTGTGAGTTTGAGTTTATTTTGGGTTTTTGTATTTTTGCTTTAGGGGTTAAGTGAAAAATATTAATTAAATAATATAACATATTTAATTAATATTTATATTAATTAATTATGTTATTTTTATTATTATCTCTCATTAGCCTAACCCTAGTCTAAAGTATAAATAAGACCCTTCCCCTCTACTTTTCACTCACAAATATTTTCTCTTCCTCCTAAGTGTAGCGGATTGCTCTCTTGAGCATGCGGCCTCCTTGTAACAGTTTTGAAGCCTCCTTTTGACAACGTGTGACCTTCTTGGACAGTGTGCAGCCTCCTTGTGACAACCTCCCTTTGTTAGCAGCTCGGCCTCTCTCTCTTCTTCTGCTGCCTCATTCTTGCTTCAATTGCATATTGTTGTGTGGGTGTTGAGGGTCTCCTTTTCTTCTACTGAAAGTGTTGATCTTTGCTGTCCTTCTTGACTGTTACCAGTCGGCCCCCTCCTTCTGTTAATGTTTAAGCCATTATCATAGTTCTTTGCATTTCAATAGATAACAACAACATAAGACAAGATCACTGAGAAATACACAATCACAAGAGACACAACAATTATCCTGGGAAACCCTCTAGAGGAAGAAAACCCAGCAAAACTTCCTTATTATAGATAGTCAATACAATGCCAAGAGATAACTCAAACAAGTACAGAATGTCCTCTCCCAAAGATGCGCCTCTCTCTCGCTCTCTCTCTCTCTCTCTCTCTCTCTCTCTTCTCCAACTGCAGCTCCGAAACTTGTCTCTCAATGAACAAGTGAGTGTGTGTCTAAGTGAGGCACTAGCCTCCTTATTTATACAAGTCTGGCACGTGTGGAAGTGTATTTTCACTGGCAGTGCCGACTTCTCAAACTGGGTGGTCATAACCACCTTTATTATATTCTGGGCTTCTTTAATATATTATGGGGCCGACTTCTTCTTTAGCCTTTTACAATTACATTATGACCAATCCGCAAAAGGGGATTTGGTCCTATTACAATAGCCGACATGATCAATCCACAATGGGGATTGATCCAGTGAATAATATATCAATAATAATCAAAAATTAAAATACACTTTGCAGTTACATTATTTCAACACTCCCCCTTAACAAGAAGGGTATTCTTCAACAGCATCAGCATCATCAATATCATCTTGGAACACTGACTGGCATATCTATAAATCATTGGAAGTTTTCTTCATCGACAGCATCGTCATTCTCAAAGGAATGCAATCATCATATGCATCAATATGGATTAGTATAAAACTAATACATCATCATCACAGCACGAGGCTAGCTCATCATCATAATACTGGACTGGCTTTACATGACAACTGTCAAGCTGGAAGCACAGTACTCGCCTTGCTTTACGTCACAGCAATCAAGCTAGAAGCAAGATACTCGTCTTGCTTTACATCACAACAATCAAGCTGGAAGCAAGATACTAGACTAGCTTTATGTCACAACTATCAAGCTGGAAGCACAGTGCTAGTCTCATCTCATTGTCTTGCTTTACGTCACAGCTCTCAAGCTAGAAGCAAGATACTCGTCCTGCTTTACATCACAACCATCAGGTCGAAAGCAGGATACTAGACTAGCTTTACGTCACAGCTATCCAGCCGAAAGCACAATGCTAGTCTCATCTCATCATCTTGCTTTACGTCACAACCATCAAGTCGGAAGCAAGGTATACGTCATGCTTTACGTCACAACCATCAGGTCAAAAGTAAGACACTAGACTGGCTTTACGTCACAGCTATCCAGCCGGAAGCACAGTACTAGTCACATCACATCATCTTGCTTTGCGTCACAACCATCAAGTCTAAAGCAAGGTACACGTCCTGCTTTACATCACAACCATCAGGTCGGAAGCAGGGTACTAGACTAGCTTTACATCACAGCTATACAACCGGAAGCTCAATACTAGTCATATCACATCGTCTTGCTTTACGTCACAACCATCAGGTCGGAAGCAAGGTACACGTCCTGCTTTACGTCACAACCATCAGGTCGGAAGCAAGGTACTAGACTGGCTTTACGTCACAGCTATACAGCCGGAAGCTCAGTACTAGTCATATCACATCGTCTTGCTTTACGTCACAACCATCAGGTTGAAAGCAAGAGAAGTCTCATCACATCAACTACTCCCCCTTTTGAGGAAGGTCCTTTCGGACTATACCAAGCTTATCTCGAAAGTGCTCAAACTTTACACGAGATAGAGGCTTGGTCAACACATCAGCAACCTGTTCATCCGTGCTAACGTACCATGTCACGGATGTAATGATAACGAATCTCTATGTGCTTCGACCTGTCATGGAATACAGGATTCTCTATCATCTTTATGCAGCTCTGGTTGTCACATAGGATTGTGGTTGCTTTCATCTCTAGGTCAAATAGGTCGGTCAACAACTTTTGAAGCCATATAGCTTCGCAGCTGGCAGAACATGCAACAATCTATTCTGCTTCTGCTATGCTGAGAGCAATGTTGGATTGCTTCCTACTCTGCCACGAGATCACGGCTGATCCCAAACTGAAACAGCATCCTGAAGTGTTTTTCCTGTCAGAAACACTTCCAGCCCAATCTGAATCAGTGTACCCACTCAATGTGAAATCATGATCTCCATCATAACTGAGACCACAATCTAATGTACCCTTACGGTACCTCATCACATGTTTTGCAGCCACAAGGTGAACATGTTTGGGTTCTACCAGAAACTGACTCAAGGTGTTCACGGCAAAACAAATGTCTAGTCTGGTGTTCGTTAGGTGCATCAGCGATCCTATAATCTATCTATATAGCGTGGCATCAATTAATTCTGACGAAGTATCGACCAACAGCTTCAGCTTCGCTTCCATGGGTGTATTCATGGACTTGCATTCCAACATGTCGAATCTCTTCAGGATTTCGACTGCATACTTCCCTTGGTTAAGGAAGATCCTCTCTAGACTCTGCCATACCTCAAGACCTAAGAAATAGTGCATTAAGCCAAGGTCTTTCATCTCAATTCTGAAGCAAGTCTCTTCTTACATTCAATGATGAGCTTTTCTTCTCCAGTTAAGAATAAGTCATCCACATACAGTAATAGTATTACTGGCTCATCGTTGATGACTTTGAAGTAGAGGTTAGAATCTACTTTACTCTTGGTAAAGCCCAAGCTCGTCAAAAAACTGTCTATACGGCCATACCAAGCTCTAAGGGTTTGCTTCAATCCGTATAAGGCTTTCTTCAATTTGCAGACATGAGACTTCATGTCTTCAACTTCAAATCCTTGAGGTTGCTCTATATACACTTCCTCTTCGATGACACCATTTAGGAAGGTTGTCTTTACGTCCATCTGGTGTAACTTCCACTTCATCTTAGCTACAAGGGCTATGATGGTTCTAATTGAAGTGTACCTAGCTACAGGAGTGAATGTCTCTTCATAGTTAATGCCTTCTTTTTGAGAAAAGCCACGAGCTACAAATCTTGCTTTATACTTCTCAATACTTCCAACTGCAGCATGTTTCATTTTGAAGAGCCATCTGGACGATACCACATCCTTGCTATTTGGTCTGGGAACTATTTCCCATACATCGTTCTTTATTATGGATTGGTATTCTTCTATCATGGCATTTGCTCATTCTTTCTTTTGAATGGCTTCTTCAAAGCAGGTAGTCTCCTTTTCTTGGAGATCACACATCAAAACCATATAACTGGAGAATGGCTTAGGTCTCTTCACCTATCTCGTGGTTCCTTCAGGAACACCATACTTCTCTCCATCTTGAATAAGCTCTCTAGCCCAAGCTGGCTTTCTTTTATGGAGGATCGTCATCTGAGGAGGTTCTTGAACTTCTATTGTATCATGGTCTTCTAGAATTTCCTCATCAGGGGAAGTTACGACTTCCCTTGCTGGTTCTGCGGCTCTGGGAACCTCCCTCGTTGTAGTACTGGGGATTACGGGTTCCTCTTCATATACTTCTTCAAGCTGGCATCTTCCAGATTTCTTGAGCGTTGCATCTTCATCAAAGGTCACATCCCTGCTGATCTCAATGTGACGATGACCTGGTATATAGATTCTGAAGGCCTTGGAGACCTCACAGTATCCCACAAATATTCCCTTCTTTCCTGAAGGTTCCAGCTTGTTCCTCTTCTCTTTTGGTATATGAATAAATACTGGGCAGCCAAATATTTTGAGATGGCTTACCTCTGGCTTCTTTCCGATGAACATCTCTTCCGAGGTCTTAAGCCCAAGTGCACTATGGGATAATCGGTTCTGCACATATATAGCTGCCATTGTTGCTTCTGCCCATAAGCACATAGGAAGATCTTGATCATGGATCATAGTCTTCACAGCTTCCATTATTGTTATGTTCTTTCGTTCAGCTACATCGTTTTGTTGGGGATTATAGGGAGTAGTGAGTTCCCTCTTGATCCCAACATCTTTGCAGAAGTTCACAAACTCTTTTTAGGTATATTCTCCTCCATTATCTGACTTGAGTATCTTAATCTTTCTGTTCTTTCAGAAAGATTCTCTTTCAAGGCTTTGAATTCCTTGAACTTGTTGAACACTTCATCCACTAATGGAGGACGATGGCATTGGGCCACATACATCTGAATGAATGAGCTCTAGGACTCCTTCTGCTTTGTTGTCTCTCTTCGGAAAAGGGTTCTTGATGTTCTTCCCTTGTGCACATCCATTGCATACGCCTTCATGGTCAACCTTGAGTTCCGGTAAACCTGTGACCACTTTGCATATGTATGGCAGCGCCTTGTAGTTGATGTGAGCAAATCTTCTATGCCAAAGTTCACATGAGTTTTCAATGGCGTGGGTCATGGCAGCCTCTGAGTGACCCTTTAGTTTATACAAGCCATTTTCTTCACTTCCAATGATGATTGCTTCATTTAAGGTTTCTCCTTTAGCACGTTGCCTTCTGCAACCTTCACTATTGCTTCCTCAGGGTTATTACTTGTGACCTGGAACAAGGTCAACAAAACAGCAAGCAAGAATAATACCCTTTTGATAATATAAAGCAATAGCACGAACAATCATCGCAATAGCTCCTTTAGAGCTATCACTTGTAACTTGTCTCAAGCAAAGATTAAAGGTAAGGAATACAATACGAAATGAGGTCAACACTCTCGTAG
Organism: Picea engelmannii; assembly: GCA_009831015.1. Classification (NCBI taxonomy): domain Eukaryota; kingdom Viridiplantae; phylum Streptophyta; class Pinopsida; order Pinales; family Pinaceae; genus Picea; species Picea engelmannii. The sequence goes on from ML779355.1 coordinate 52,501, forward strand.
TGTTGTGATCAAACATTCCTCCATGACAACCTGGAACTAACACATGAGGTTTCTCCTGGGACTTGTCTTCAAGAGCGTGTTGCTTTTCTTCCAAGTCTCCTTCATAAGTGTTTTCTTCAACCTGTCTTTTGTACTAGGACAATATGATCTCTTGACAGAAGGTTGGGTTAGAGGATAAGCTCTATGATATCAACTTTTAATCCATCTAATACCTTGACTCAGATTTTGATCAAAGGTTAAAATGATGGTCATAGCTACAACATGCAATACTGATCAAAATATTGTCATAATAAATAGATGCATATCTGAATAATCACACATGGGTTGCATCATTCCTCTGAATGTGTTGGATCTTGAGATCCTTCTAGATCTATGCCAAGAGATCCCTTCTCCTGCAAATACTCTTAAAGTTTAACCATTTAAACATATGTGAGTACATACCTCTGATAGCATTTACAGGTAATGGCTCCATCTGGCAGCAACGGTAATCATTACCAACTCTTAAGAACTTCAAGGGTGACTACAACTGGTACTACAGCTGCAACTGCAACTGGTACTAAGACTGCAACTGCAACTTAGGGTTTTATGAGGAAACCCTAATTTTTCAAACTTTGAATTTTGAAATTCTAATCCAGAGGATAGATGCATTGAGCTGAGGTGAGTTAGCTGGTGCAGTCAGATTTCTAAAAATCCAACTTTTACCCCCTCAAACTTGATCTGTGGATTTCTGGACTGGTGCTTCTGGTTTTCTGGTACTTTTGGTACTTTTGGTGCCAGAAGAAAGATACTCCTTGGAAACTGTTTCTGCACATCTAAACCTTTGTGTCACTAACGGACTTGGAAAGTTTTGAAGGTTGTTAACTCTGCATTTAATTAGCAAGTGACATTTGAATGACTGTGGCAAGCTCTACTTGAGCCGAGAATTTTGACTCTTTAGTTTGGCCTCTGCTTTAACAAAGCCCTTTCACCACACCATGCTTCTCTCAGTCGGGGCTACTTCTATGACAAAGAAGATATCCATTACACGTTTTATTTTTTGGACTGATTGATGTAGAGAGGATAGTGAAAGATTATCTTGTTTATTGTCTTGTACACTTGTGAGATGCAAATTTGGGTGCCAAAGAAAATTTTTTGGATCTTTGGTGGAGTTACCAATGCTAGTTGGGAGAGGTTTTTTTTGTTGTTGTTAGGAAAATCTGGAGGCTAGGGTCCTTTATCTCTGGTGGATCCTTGGTTTTTTTTAAAGGGGGGGACTCCTAGTAAATCATCTAGTTTACCCTTGATTATCTATTGATTTTCAAGATTTTTCTCTTCTCTTTTGACTGAAAATTAAATGATAACTCTTACCCTCTCTCACTTCTGAGCTAGGCCGAGTTAGTTAAAGATCTGATACAGAATGCTTGAGAATGTAACCATCTTCCTGAAGATCACAAGTGATAGGTTTAAGCTTTTGTTTGGTAAGTGCTTAGCTTTCATTTAATAAGTTTTTTGTAAAATACAATGGCTTTGACAGAATCACTGGTAAAGGAATCTTAATGGGAAAAATGTGTAATTTTAGTAAATGACAACACCTTATGCACTTAATGGTCATCTATATGTTTTGTACTACAAAGAGTACACGAGCTTTAAAGTTAACCACAATACATTGAGTAGTGGAAACTTGAAAATGACTTTGGTATTTGGCTTCGAGGAAAACATGTGTGGGCTGACTTTTGTAAGAACATAATTTGGACAAGGCAGTCTTTAGCCTCATTCTCTAAGACGTATTATATTCATATGGATGAATAATGTTTTATCCACAGGACAGTAGGATAACCACTTAAGGATATGGAATTACTTGAACTAACAGATTTATATCAAACATCTGCATACACAGAAGAAGTCCTAGATAACTTGAGTTGGTAACAGGCTGCAAAGTTCAAGTATGTTTTAAGTCTAAGCAAGTTTCATGGATACTCCATTTACAATTATTCTTGTGACTACAAATGACAAGAAGAGAGATATGTTTATCTTCCTGTCATCTTTATGTATCCATGTCTCACTGGATTAATGTTAGAATCTCATGTGTATTTTTTGTTATATGACCAAGGAAGCTGTGATCTCAACACATACTTTTTTTTTATGTAAGCTAGGTCTTTCTCCCTGGTTTGGAAACCCAGCTGTGTGTTGGTCTTTTATCTCTGATATGAAAGACAACATGTAACCTTGGATTATTTCCTTGGTTAAATAGTTCAACAAATTATCTTGGTAGTTGAGGTATTTTTCTTCGTTTTGGGAACCCTACAGATATCTCTTTTCGAGAGTCCTTAGATTGTAATTGAGCCATTATCCTTGGCACAGGAGCTCAAGAAGTTTGACTCAGCTTTTCATATTTAACTTGGTACTGGCACCAAGATCTGACACCAGAACAGAGTCAAAAGATCTTATAGGTTCAGAGGGAGCAATCCCTGCATATGAGTTAGTCTATGACCTACAGCAGAGATGGCAGCTTAGTAGAGTCAAGGGATACTTTAGGTTTCTTTTAAAGAAATTTTCTATTAAAAGGAAACCAACCTAGTGCCGGGAAATACTAAAGGAAGTAGAAAAAATTTCAGCACCTAAGGGCACTTTCACAGAAAGCAAGAAACCATATAAGTACTCCGACCTTATAGCTAAATTGAATCTTGTGATTGATTCAGAACCTTCCACATTTGAAGTGTGGGAAGATGTTATATTGAATCAATTCTGAAGAATGATGTATGGGCAATGTTTTCAAAGACCTCGTGATAAATCAGTGGTAACCTCCAATGGCCTTATAAGATAAAGCCTACAACAGATGGTTGTATGGAGGTAAAATTTGTGACTCGTGATTTCTCTCAGAAAGAAGGGATTATCTATAACAAGATCCTTACTTCCATCAGGATCTTTTGTCGCAGTTTTTTTTTGGATTTGGAAACTTCATCTAATAGATGTTAAGATTTCTTCTTAATAGTGAAGTTAAGCAAGAGGCTATCCATGGGAAAGAATCCCAGGGATTATAACAAGCTCCGAGAGCTTGGTACAAAAGTATTGACAGTCTCTCTATAGAGTCTTGGGTTCAGCAATAGTTTTATCTTTATATAAAGATTGTCCAAAATCTTCATGTTATCTTAGGATGATCTGTTTCTTACAGGAAAGGAAATTTTTTGATAGTTGATACTATGAGGGAGCTCTTCAGTAGAAGTTGAAATGAAAGACTTGGGTCTTTTACATTATTTTCTGAGCTTAGAGGTGTGGCAGAAACCGGGTGAGATGTTTCTCTCACAAGAGCAAATATGCAGTTGATGTGCTCCACTACTTTGGCATAATGAACTGTAAGTCCGTGACCACACAAATGATCTCTAACCTAAAGAAACTACAAAATCAGGTTACTGATTCAAAACCAAAAGACCCCACTGTATCGACAGATCATTGGGTCATGGGTCGTTGATGTACCTCGTACATACTAAACCGAACATTTGTTATGTGGAAAATTGCTCTTAGCCAGTTCATGTGTGAGCCGAAGGATATACATATGGTTGTTGTGAAGCATATTCTGAGATATGTTCGGGGGAACTATAGCTCATGGTCTCAGATACACTTCCAGTGGAGGTGTAACGCTTCATGGATTTACAGATTCAAATTGGATGGGCAGTACAGTTGATCGGAAGAGCACTTCCGGATATTACTTCAGTTTGGGTTCGGCAATGATTTCCTGGTCCAGCAAGAAACAGGGCTCCATAGCCCAAAGCACTGCAGAAGCAGAATACATTGTTGCAAGTGCTGCTAGCAGAGAAGCAGTGTGGCTTAGGAAGCTACTTTCAGACATGTTCAGTACAGAGCTTGAACCCACGGTCATTCACTGTGACAATCAGAGTTGTATACACCTCACCGAGAATCCAGTGTTTCACGACAGGTCGAAACACATTGAGATGAGATATCACTATGTCCGAGACATGGTACAAAAGAACGTTCTCATTATTCGATATGTTCCGATGGCAGATATTTTTACCAAGCCACTGTCCCTGACAAAGTTTGTATACTTTCGTGACAAGCTTGGTGTAGCTGAGAGGGAGTGTTGAATTTAAAGCAGCTACAAGAGCCATTCTCCGGGAGGATGGCAAAGACCCTAGCTGAGATCTAGGGCCCCCAGTGCACTCCTAGGGTTCTTGGTTGGGGACCAAACAGTCAGAGCCATGGCAAAAGACCCTTTTAAGGGCCCCCATTAGATAACTAGGGTTCTTGGTCTGGGACCAAGCAGTAAAGACCCTTGAAAGGGCCCCCAGTATATAACTAGGGTTCTTGGTCTAGGACCAAGCAGTAAAGACCCTTGAGAGGGCCCCCCAGTATATGACCGGGGTTCTTGGTCTGGGACCATGCAGTTAAGTCCCAAGATATGTCTAGGGGGCCTGGACGTGTTCCAGGGTACCCATGTCTAAGGCATGGGTTAATCCTTGGTCTTGTACCTTGGTGGATAAGACCCCAAATATGTTCTAGGGCAACCTGGTCCTTGATCAAGTAATTGTTGGTGTGTGACCCTCTTTGAAGGCAGGGATGACCACATGAGGGATGTATCCCATATGCAGTGATAATAAAGTTAAAAAGGTCACCTCGAGAATTATATGGACAAGTATTGCCAACAAGCAACCCTACCTAAACCCCCTTACCCTTGGTTTGTGAGTTTGAGTTTATTTTGGGTTTTTGTATTTTTGCTTTAGGGGTTAAATGAAAAATATTAATTAAATAATATAACATATTTAATTAATATTTATATTAATTAATTATGTTATTTTTATTATTATCTTTCA
>ML779355.1:59369-71473 GCA_009831015.1 Picea engelmannii
TGTTTAAAATTTTGAAAAAAATGAATATATTTTGTATTTTTTAATGTTTGTCGTGGTTTTCCGATTTTTTGCCGACTTTTGCCGAAACGATTTTTTCCGGACCCTCGCCAACTTTTTGTCGTGGCCGACTTAATCAACACTGGGGAAAACTACCTGCATTTGGTAGAATTCGCCTACAATAATGGGTATCATGCATCATTGAAGATGAGCCCATTCGAAGCACTTTATGGAAGAAAGTGCAACACTCCAGTGAGCTGGGATAATCCAGCTGACAGAGCATTAGTTGGGCCTGAACTGCTCAAAGAGATGGAAGATCAAATGACAAAAATTAAACGGAATCTGAAAGCCACCCAAGATAGGCAGAAAAGTTACGCTGACAGTAACAGAACTCATAGAGAATTCAAAGTGGGTGACCATGTTTTCCTGAAAGTAAAGACTAACAGGAGTTCCTTGAAGTTGGGAAGCTGAGCCAAATTGGCAGCAAGATTTTGTGGGCCATTTGAGATCCTGGAAAGGATTGGGCCAGTTGCATACATGCTTGCATTACCTGCATCCATGACTGTACATAATGTGTTTCATGTTTCACTGCTTAAGAAATATGTACCTGATGCTAATCATGTTATCAATTGGAATGTGATTCAAGTGGACCCAGAAGGTGTCCTGCAAGTGCATCCTGTGCGCATATTGGACAGGAAAAGCAAACAGCTCCGGAATCGAGCTATAGAGCTTGTGAAGGTCCAGTGGACCTAGTACGATCCTGAGGACGCGACATAGGAGCATGCAGATGCTATGTGAGCAAAGTACTCGCATCTTTTTTAAAATTTTGAAAGGCTTGCAGAGACAGTGTAAGTTGCACTGAGGACAGTGCAGAAATAAGGGGAGGGGGATTGTAGTGTCCCCAAGGCCAAGCCCTGTTGTAAATCATGTTCTAAAAGGAATTGTAATTATGTTTTATAGGCTGGTGAGCCAAGTTTTTATAAGCTAGTGGCTTATGTGTTTGTTAGGCCAAGGAGCCTAAGTGTGGAAGGCCAGGAGCCTGCTGTGGTATATGTAATCATGCAGAACAATTAATACAAATTTGTAAACACCGCCAGGTGCAGACCGACCATGATGAATGAGTGAAGGGGCACTGAGCTTCCATAGAGAAGGCAAGGGATTAGGGGCTGGAAGGTGGGAAAAGGGGCTAAGTGTTAAGCCTAGGGGGCTTCAGCCTTGGGAATAATATTTTAATATTATTCCAAAAAGGCATGAGCATTTTATGTTTTTTATCCTAAGTTCCTGGCAAGGGGAAAACGTGCAAAGCGGATGCATGCTGATGAACGCATGCAATTCCAAGGGTGACAAGTGTCAACCCTGGTGCATGCAAATAAAACTGCCAAGATGAGCCGCGAGAGGGGGTTCTCTTACATTCTACTCGATCTTCCGAACCGTACATTCCATCCGACCTCTGCAAAAAGACTGGGTGCAATTCTGAAACCGAGAAAAAATAGTTTGTGTTGATTTCGAGGATAGCCTGTATGTTGATTCTGAAAAGCCGAAACATCCTCTGTCTGAGCGTCGAGCCTATGCATGGAGCCTTGTCCGAAGCCATATCCGTGAGACCATCCGCCATTGTTGAACCGGTTGGAAAGCCTTGTCCGTTTTCCCCGTTGGTTGTGTGGCCACGCAGTGCTGGACTGTGTGGGAGCTTGTTGGCCAGTTGTACAACACTCTCTCCAGGTGAGAGAAGTGATTGAGGTTGGAAGAACAGGTTGTTGGCCTATGAGCGATTCTCTCCAGGTGAGAGAGTGCGCAGAGGAAGGAGAGAACTCCTGGAAGGAACCCTGTAGCTGCCACAGAGCTCGAAAACTTCCGGTCCAGTCTGTTGTTGTAACCCAAGGCAAGGGAGGTTAGCAGCCGAAGGACTGTCTAGGTGACAAAGAAGGTGTATACTCCTGGGGTGGAACAGGCATGTGGGAAAGGAGAGTCTGGGGCAGTGAGAATGAGTGGTTCCTGGGAGAGAATTCCTTCCTTGTGATTGTGTGTATTCCCTGTAACCTCAGCCTAGCCTAGGATTCCCTGCCTTGGGGGTGGAGCTTAGTCCCAGCTCGGGGGTGACCCACTGCTGAGCTGATGAGCAGTGTGGTCTAAGGCTGGGAGGTTCGTGGAAAGCCTGCACTTGGTTGGTGGAACTACCACTGTTCAAAGATAAGTACCAGATGATGCTTTAATTATGTTTCTGTATCTCTGTGTATTATAATCATCATGTATTCTGATGTGCATATCAATTTAATGTTAATGTTATTGATTGTTATTATAGCAGTAAATAATATGTTTACTCTTAGCTTAAATGTATTTCTTTGCTTAAACGCATGTGGATTATATAATGCCTGTATGAGTTATGTACAAAGAGGTGTTATAGTTTTCTTTTAAGAGCGATTAAGCCTTGGTAACCGAAAAGTGGTGCTACATAAACCACCTTCATTCACAAAGTTTCTTTCATCTTGCAGATGTGTATGACAGACAGGTGCAAGATCAATGGTTAACAGTATGGAAGGAAGCAAACCAGATGGATTTGGAAGGAGGATGGCTTGTTGAGTGGAATTCCTACATAAGTAATTTGCTTAAATTTAATGTGTTTGCTCATGATATAATGTGATAATTGCTATTCTTGTTGCATGTTACTTTGTTTTAGTAAACCCTAGGAAGGAGACATAAGGATTTATCTCCTTTCACACTTTTGTTTGTCCAAGTTTTGTTAAGGGCATTAAGAGACCTAGTCTCTTGTTAGGGTTCAAAGTCTTAAGGCCCAAGAGAGATTGCACCTTAGGGTTTTGATCCTAGTCCATCTTGATCCTTGACCTAGATTATCTAGAAGAGGGAAATCGACATCTAGGGTTTTCTTGCAAGTTTTAGCCTTAAGCCCCAAGAGAGGTTGCACCTTAGGGCTGAACTTCATCCTTCTTGAGTATCTAGTTCATTCTTCAAGTGTTGCATGCTTCACTCCATAAGCCCTAGAAAGTCAACAACACTAGTCTAGAGTTCTCTTTGTGGTGAAAATACTCTTAGAATTACTACTCTCACTTAAAACCCTTTCTTAAATTGCATTTGTAACATCACTAGCAAGTTAATTCTACTCTAACGTTGAGCAAAATCACTTGTTTACTTGCAGCTGTCATAAATTGTTTGCTACAGCCATCAGGGCTGCAGATTTTTGCTGCAAATTCACTTAATATTGTGGCAAAACTTGCCCAAAAAATTGTTCTAGCAATTGGATATTATTGCTCTTGTTATAAGCTAAATTTAGGGAGTCAATTGCTAATTTTCTGGGTTGTACTTCTTGTTGCTGTTATAAATCTTTCATTGCTGATATAAACTGGTTGACTGCTGCAAATTTACAACAGCAATAGGTTTTACTTGTCATCTAGTGTCTAGTGGTGATTATTATGCTATATAACTTGGTAATTGATGATATAACTAAAAATTCAAACCCGGCAATTAATTGATGCCCAACAACTGATGCAAGCACCCAACAATAAAATAAAACACCCATCAACTATTTTCATTGCCCATGCTCAATCCATACAGCCTGTGGGTGAGGAAAACACCCCAACACATTAAAATTCGACTCATCAATGCAAAATTTCACCCAGCACATAATTTAAATGCTCAGCAATCTCTCAAAACGCCCAGGCACATCTAAAAAAAATTCGGCAACATTTAAAAACGCCCAACAACATTTAAAAATGCAATGACATTTAAAAACGCCCAAGCACATTTAAAAACGACCAAGACAACGTAAATTCGCCCAACCACTGATGAAATTACAATCAAAGGCACAAACAGCTTGTGGTGAAGGTGAAACGCTCAGGTAAGTGTAGAATTAAACAGACAACACAAGGGAATGGATACAACACCAGTCGGTGAAGAGATGGCGGCCCAAAGAGGAGATACCCTCAGCCAACACTTCAAATTCGACTCAGAGGTGAGAAAAAATTCAACCAGCTAGCAGCAACTAGATGGATGCAGGGAGAGAGAAAATGATTCTCAACAACTAATAACTAGATTAGAAACTCGCTATCAAGCAGCAAGTTAGCAACAGCTCCGAAAGGAGAGCCGTCCAATTCCAAAATCTAGAATCACTTTGACGGTGGCAAACAAAGAGCTGTTAGAATTGGATTTTGCTCCATTAACCAGTGCAATGTGCATACTAAACCTCCCGCTCAGCAAATTAATGAATCCTTGGCTTATTCCAATTCTCAACAGAGGTAGATTAACTATTGAGCAAACATTAAAAAAGAAATCATAACTCAATGAATCGCCCAATAACCAACACAACAATATACCCAACAAAGAACAAATGAAAACACATATTTGAGGCAAGATTTTACCCTGGGACCCAAATGGGAAAACCAGTTTTGAATGGGGCTCAGTATTCCTTTTGGCAATCTCCAGTACAATGCTCTCTTCGTCCTTGGCAAAAATCCCTTTGAGTGAAGAAATAGGGAGAGCTAGGGCGTAAGGGAAGGCCAACAGCCATGGCTCTTCACTTCCCATTCCTTAGCCTTCTCTCCTATTCGTTTTTATCATATAATTAATTTGTCTTATTCAACTTTACACTTACAATGTTTTATGTAGCTTACATGACCTTGATTAATTGCCATGTTGTCTTGGAAGTATTGAGTCTTATCCATTCTACGTTCGGATCCATTTCGGATCAACATGGCAACCTCCTTCACACTGAGGAATGAAAACAATCTTTTGTTGAGATAAACTTTAAACGCATATACAGGGAATTCAACAGTGACGCGGATTATCTATCCAAGCAGACTAAACATAGAGATACAGGTTCTTTGCTGATTAAGTCCAGCAGATGGGGCAGAAGAGATTTTGCCTCATAGGAGCATTGCTATCTAGGTGCTTTCCGCAGTTTCAGATCTTGTTGTTTTCCTTTTATGCACTGTTTTTGTAGATTTATACTAGTGGCTATATGCCCAACAGAAGGGGGAAACCGATCTTTGTGGAGAAGTGCCCAAGGGCCTCTGAATTTTGGAATGCAATTCTTTTATTTGAATGGATGGAAAGATGATGATTTTTTTCACTGGAAAAAATGTTGAAGAATTATTCACAATTTAAAAGCTGAAACTAATGATATCCCAAGGCTTATTGCCCATCAAATGCATCATAAAAAATCTTGGGCAGGTGGTATTTCCAATTAACATGAGGCAACAATATATGAAAGTAATTCTGAAGATACAAATGGGAAAATCCCTTCATAAATAGATCAGATGAAGGGAAAATGTCATTTTTCCCTCTCCAAAAGGCCTATGCTTTATCGATAGAAGAATGTAGCATTAATCATCTACCTACCAGACAGCTTGCATAACCTTAATTATTACTCTCACAATTAGGAGAGATTGTTCACTCTCACAATAAACAATCTGTACTGGATTTTGTAGATTGTGAAACTTGACATCATCAGCATATGCAAAAACAGGGGTGCAAATGGTGGAAAATGGTAACATTATTAACAAAAGCTCCTGCAAGCACATTCTTATCCCATTCTTGATAATTTTCTACTAAATAATGGCCAATAATTTATAGATATTGAAGAAAACATAATACCAGATCGACCTCTAGCATAGGCAGACTGTTAAGTAACAAGAAGGCACCATACTATAAATGTATCTGAGAGATATGCCATGTATGTGAGAACTTAAAATCCCAAGTGAAGAAAGAGTTTCTTGTTTATTTCATGCCCAAACTCTATCCATGGCTGCGTTTCACTTTCTTTAGCATGAGAGTGGCTCATGGCTGTAGCATCTTAATGCATTGATTTAAGCAATAAAATTATTTATGGTGCAAATGCAGTCAAGATACAACTGCATGCAGATGTCATCTCTTTCAGTTCTGGGTACTACTCTTCATGGCTGAATTCTACCTCATGCTGGGTTCTTTGTCTTCAGCACTCTGGGGAGCCATGCTTGCCCTAACTAATGCATTGATAAAAAGGCTGGAGTAATTATTTGGCAATTGAACTAAATTTGAAGCTGACCTCTTCGACAATTGCAAGAAGCGTACTTAATGAGCATTATTATAAGTACAATTTGAAAATGGCATTCCCCATTTGCCTTTTTGTTTACACCAACTAGCTCCAAAAATCAGCTGCAAACAGCCAACCCGACAAATGGAACAAACTCTCCTGTTTCCTGTTGGTTTAATGCACAGGGAATTTGATTGGGCTTTGGGACAACAGATAAGCGTTGTTGAATCCACACAAACGAAACCAACCACAAGCATACTAACCCAGAGGATTGTCTAACCAGACTAACCCTATGCCCTTCTGTCCCGTTCCAAATTTCCGTCTTTGGAGAAACTCAACATTACTAGCACAAGTTGAAATAAAAACAATATCAGCTAAGATGTCAAAACAGAGCAAGTAAATGTGCCCAAGAGAGGAATGCGATGAAAGGATTTGCGGGTAAAGTGGAAATAAAACTTATAATCACATTAATTTTGGATTTGCAGGTAAAGTGGAAACAAAACACCACTTTTATAAATACATGGCTTATGACGACATTAATTTAAGCTTTCAAGAACTACCACGTAAGGCTTAGGATTTTAAGAACAATCTCAGGCTGAAACAGAATTCCTGGAGATTTTTGTGGCTAGGAAGGTTCTTCAGACAGGATGTTAATAAGATCAGCCATAAGACCAACAAAGAGAGATGCATACAAGAGACCTAATATCAGCTAAGATGTCAAGACAGGCAAGTAAATGTGCCCAAGAGAGGAATGCGATGAAAGGATTTGCCGGTAAAGTGAAAACGAAACACCACTTTTATAAATGCATGGCTTATGATCACATTAATTTTGGATTTGCAGGTAAAGTGGAAACAAAACACCACTTTTATAAATACATGGCTTATGACAACATTAATTTAAACTTTCAAGAACTACCACATAAGGCTTAAGATTTTAAGAACAACCTCAGGCTGAAACAGAATTCCTGGAAGATTTTTGTGGCTAGGAAGGTTTTTCAGACAGGATGTTAATAAGATCGGCCATAAGACCAACAAAGAGAGATGAATACAAGAGACCTAATATGTGTTCAAGCCAGACATCCTACCAACATGAGTAGCAATTTGAGTTGGAACTGGATAATGTTAGTGACAAAGAATGTGCCCATTATCTAACTATGAAGGCTAAGGTTAGAGTTAGGTGCAAGAAATGATTGAGTGGTACACGACTTTGATATGGGCAGGATATCCAGGGTTAGCCCTGTTTTATATAAGCTTGAGCATTAATATGACAGATCGTATTCTTTCCATATTTTCGTGTTTATCGTGAATGTAAGGTCCTCTATTATAAACCAGCATTGGTTGTCGGATTTGCTTATATTGCTAAAACCTGATCAAGCTCTGTTTTTCAAATTTATGTGCCGTAATTTTACCATCTATTTCATTGGCTTGATCTCATTGTATCAAAAACTTGTATAACGGAGGGTCTCCTGGAATTATAGGGACTTCATTTCTGTTCCTTTTCTGCTCAGCCCTCATTTGTGAACTACAGTGCTACATCAATCATGCAGAGTTAAGAATGGACTGTAACAGTTGCGCAACCTAGAAGAATAATTTGACTAGAAATGCTCCATGGGAGGCATTTAGTGCATCATAGCAGAGATTTAGTTCACATAACCAGTTACAGGGATAACCCCATTTTCTTACGCACCTAATCTGACATTACATGCATTCACAGACCTTCAACTTGTCATCCCAAAGGTGCAGCTTAATAGTTAACACATGTAAGTACAAAAATATTTATCACTGAGTGACAAGGGTTTAAACTTTAAATCTTATGAAGACTACACTCAGCCTAAATCTGCCCCTGTAATGGAAAGAATGAAGTCATGGTCTTTAATAAAAACACGATATAAAATTCATCAGAGGTAAGGATCCATGGGCAAGTACTCACTCGAGAAAAAGCAATCCGATGCTGGCCTCTCATGAGAAGCTCTGTAAGGTCCCCTCTTAGCATGTTTATCTTAGCAATGCTCTTCTTCCGCCAAAAGTCAACTCCGGATTTTATGACCTTAATCAAATTTTTGCTGGTCCATCACACAAATCAAGACAAATTTTCAAAATAGTACATAGAAATTTTATCGATCAGAAGCTTTCTGAAAAGCTTAACGAAAGAAAGTCGAGTATTCGCCAGAATAGGACGCATTAAGCCAAGCTACCTACCATTTGGGGACGTCACCCCGGCCGAGCAAGCTATCCAACATCTTCACTAGTTACAGTTTTCCAGAAAATCTTCCAAAACGATTTCCTAGAAGCATCCACAGACCTTTAAACTTGCACGCACAAATTTGACAAATTGATAAGTTCCAAAACATTTCCCGTTAAAGCTTCGACTCCATCATCATGTAGAAGCCAGAACCGCTTTAGCTGTACCAAATGACCTCCATTACTCCAGAAACTGGCTTGGATTTAAATGTAGGACAAGTAACGACAGATGATTTTACAGAGTCTTACTCCACGGCGCTAATTCTTCAAATCTAACTTGTATCAGTATACATTTAGCATTTCAATCCTCTCATCTTTTCTCCTCCGTTTCTATAACTCAGTGTCTTGAGCTCTGAAGATTCAAATGTCGAATCAGTTGCCGCGCGTAATTCCGAAGAATAGGGGAACGACTACAGCGAACAACATAGGAAACGCTTAAAAGTTCAACCAGAGCTCCAGCTGTCAGACAGCCCACAATTTCTTCGGAGAAATCTCAACAAAACAAGATCATACACAATCCTTCCACTTCCATTTATCCTTCGGTCATTTAAGACATGAAAGTAGATCGTACACAATTTGAAAATAAAATGTATCATTCGATATTTCTAATTTACCGAAGTTCGAACCCATAACATCTTCGACGGGAAAATCTCTGAAGCTTTACACTTCTCTCAGTTTTCTTTCAGTTCAGAGCCATTGAAACTGAATCCTGCATTTATCTGCTTTAAAGCGAATTTTACGAGGGGGTTCCCTTGCGCCTACAATGCTCGCTTCTGCCATCGATGCCCGGAACACCGCCATCGAAAAGCGCAGCTTTATGGATCAAATAGCTGTCCACATGAAGGTTCAGGCAACATATTCTCGTGCAAGACAGCAAAACCGCTTACGGAACTCTCCCCGGTTGTCTATAGACGACATTTGAAACCGCCGGTTTTTACGGCAATCACGTGTGAGGAGTTGAGGACACTTGGGTTGGACTCGGATTTATCTTTAAAATATAGTTTATGCACTGCAAAGATCCCTATTTTAACCGGACTTAATAATCTTTTAGCGGGCTAAGAGATGCCCCTACCCCCTAGTACCCACCTCTACATTTAGCGTCGACACGGAATCCGTCATAGGTGGTTTTGTGTCTGACCACAAAATTATTGTAAAAATTAGATGATTGCATCGTCACTATTAACAATACGTTCTTGTAGCCTTTAAGCGCTAAAAACATTCATGGACGGACAAGATTAACGTTTGAAATCGGTCGGCCTAAGTGTAAACACGTGTCCCTCAATTATATTTTACTTGACATAATGCAATTGACGTGGAAAGATCTTTGATTTATTATTAAGAAACCACTTTCCTTCCAATGTCGGCCCATGTGGACGTTTATGGAAACTTGAGTTTTGGCAGGGATTGTGGGAGAGGTTTGAGTGTCACCCAATTTCTACCAACTCACAAGTACTTCAAAATTCTGAACGTGACAGTGACAGCTAATTTTATTATTTTTGTTTTGAAAATTGTAAAAGTTATAACCTTGGGTAATTTTAATTTTATATATATGGTTTTGCTTAGAGTTTCGAAGATTAATTTAATGGTTAGAAATTTTTAAGTAATTTTATAAAAGTTTTATATTTTTATTTTAATAGGTTCTTTAAGGTTACCAAACTAATTATATTGAAATATATGAAATTATATAATATAAATTTTTTTAAATATCAAAAATTAAAAAATTAATTATGTTATTTAAAATTAAGTTTTTCCACCCACTCAAGTTGACTCGACCCAACTTTTTTTCAATAAATAATTTAAAAAACTCCCCTAAATATTCGACATGAAATATGTTTTCATAGAACTCATCTATAACAACAAGGGCAACAGTGCAAAGCGCTAGTCCGTGCCTTAAAATTATGCTTATGTTTTGTGTGGCTTAAAATTAAATTTATTTTTATGTTTTATTAAAATTTATAGAATGTATTATTTATTGGAATATCATATTTTATGTGTAACATCATAAACTTTTTCATTAATGCAAAAACAACCACAATATTACATACATAACTTAGACATAAATTAATATTAAATTATTATATTTTACAAATAATAAAAGTTAAACCATTTATATAAAACTTTTTAAACTAAAACTATTTATATAAATTAATATTAAATTATTATATTTTACAATATAATAAAAAGTAAAATCATTTATATAAAACTCTTTAAACTAAAATCATTTATATAAAACTCTTTAAACTAAATTTTTGAAATTATTTTAGAAAAACAATTTAATAAATTAAATACATAAAATAAAATTATATATATAACCCAGATGGGGTGCCACCTGGAGAAAGCACGAGAACAGCTGGCATCGAGCAGCCAGGGGAGTTATTAACTTTGGCCGCCAGCCCCTATGTATTCATTCCTTTATGGCTTACACCATAAGAGGATTTATGGTAGTGCGCATGGCTGGGCATTCGGGCAAGCAAACCAACCAGGCAGGGTGTACCAGGAGGACGCAGTGGTCTTCTCAAGCTTCAATGGCAGACGCAGTGGTCACTTCAAGTTTCAATGGCGATAAGAGATGCATTCATGCCTCTTATTGGGAGCCTCATTTGATTCCTCTCCCTACCTGGTGCACCCTCCCTACCAAGTTCCTCGGTTCACACGTAAATTCTCAAGCTTTTTCTCCCTGCTACCTCTCTCCACGCACCAGAGGCATCCTCCCCGACTTCCTCAGCTCCATTTCTCCTCTTGGCTTCTTCATCTCCCTCCTTCACTCCCTGCACCTCTCCTCAACCTCCATCTCCCCCCTCCTCCACCTTCATTTCCCCCCCAACATGCCCCGGGAGCGCGGAAAATCTAAGAGGGGTGCCCGCAACAGCGGCACCCTCTCTCGAGGCAATAGGCTCACCCCTTCTCAAAGGGCGCTCATCGCCCACTTCACCAATCCACGACACTCCCCCAGAGAACGCAGTCGACTCCCCTCCATGGAGCCTCTCCGATAAAATTGGAGGCTACCCCCTCCACTGCTCACCACCTCTTGTTTCCCCATCGCTTCACAGACCGAGCAAGGTAAAAGAGGACGCACCCCACTCTGAACACCAACCTCTTGGACCCTCCCATCGTCAAGCCAGGCGACCCCAATTATGGAGATGGAAGTTGCCTGGTAGAGGAGGAGATTCCTCCAAGCTGGCAGTTGGAGAATTAAGCAGGAACATCCAAAGACATTACCACAAAGGCCGACAGCGCAGCGGTCAAGGAGGAGGAAGATCAGCCACAGCTCTTCGCCAACCGCCTCATGGAGGAGCACCTTAGCCTCCTCTTCGAGATCAAACAGAAGCAGGAGGACCAAGTGCACTCACAAAGCATCATCAGCCAATGGATGGACATCATGTTCGATGCGCTCTTGGATGCTCCTGCGCGTGCCAAATGCCCGACTTGCAATCAGCGGTTCACCCAGGCTTACAACATACATGGACAACCAGGCCTGGCAAGGGATTGAAGTTTCCAGGTTTCAGTTTTTTGCCCAATTTAGTTGTTGAGTCGTTGGTCTAGCGCACCACGACGAACTAGCTTTCTTTTATTATTATGTTTATATAGTTTCAGTCATGGCAGCTTAGTCTATGGCTAGCCTAAGTCGAAAGCGACAGAATTGGATCTGTATATTTTTGTTTTCACAGACAAACTACAATTTTGGTGTAAAAACTCAGAAGGACATGTCAACACCTGAACATCAAGAAGCCACATGTGTCAATTTCGCTCTTGTGGCAACACAGGTGGCTAACACTTGTCTATGTATAGCTTGCGGTTGTCATTAATATAAGGTTCTACTTATATATATATATATATATAT
>ML779355.1:118471-138941 GCA_009831015.1 Picea engelmannii
TAGACATGGGTACCCTGGAACACGTCCAGGGGCCCTAAACATATCTAGGGACTTAACTGCTTGGTCCCAGACCAAGAACCCCAGTCATATACTGGGGGCCCTCTCAAGGGTCTTTACTGCTTGGTCCCAGACCAAGAACCCCAGTTATATACTGGGGGCCCTCTCAAGGGTCTTTACTGCTTGGTCCCAGACCAAGAACCCTAGTTATATATTGGGGGCCCTCTCAAGGGTCTTTACTGCTTGGTCCCAGACTAAGAACCCCAATTATCTAATGGGGGCCCTTACAAGGGTCTTTTGCCATGGCTCTGACTGTTTGGTCCCAGACCAAGAACCCTAGGAGTGCACTGGGGGCCCTAGATCTCAGCTAGGGTCTTTGCCATCCTCCCGGAGAATGTCTCTTGTAGCTGCTTTTAATTCAATAGTTTGCCACATTAGGGTAATCAAAATCAAACTATATGAAGGGAGGGGCCATTCCTTGTGTGCAAAATCCTACTTGTTCTTACTCCTTTTGCGAGTGATGGATTCTGAATGCAAAGGATAGTCATTATGTGCCTGTGGCAATATGGTGAAGTGGTGGAATTTCTCATGAAATATCGCCTTGTGTAGGATGGGGAAATGATCATACGATGCTGACCTTTGCAGGCGGATCTCCACTAGGAGGTTTCATTTGGCCATATAGTTTTCCAGGGGTCCCTTCACATTTTTCAGCACGGGTCCCTTCTTTCCAGGGGTATGTCCTTTCTTTTTGGCCACCATCCTCAAGTTTTTGGTGGCATTCTTCTTGGCAGGCCTTTTGTATTAGGCGGCTGTTACTTGGCATTACCCACAAGGCTCCACCTCCTTGGCGTCACCCTCTTTGGGTAGCCCACCTTGGGTAATGGCCTTGTCATGTGGGATTTACCTTAGACAAAGCACTCCTACGACCCTCTTCTGTAGGAGATGTTACTGCCCAAAGTTGCACTTATGTTATAAAGACCTAATAATGAGTGCAACCTTAGAGGGAACTCAGAAGGGCTATCCAATGTCACCACAATGGCTTCTTCTCTCTCTTTAGGCCAGTTCTCTTCCGGCACAAGGGGGTGTCCCTAAGGCTAGGATTACTAAATCTGCCCTTGAAGCTCAATGCTAATTTCAGACTTAGTAAAATAGTAAATAGATGAATTAGCAATTATATTTTTGGGTGGTTGAAAGAGTAGACTAGTGCTAAACATCCATGATCCAACTAGTGAAAATGGAGTCTAGGGTATATTTAGAGGGTTCCAACAGAGGAATGGAAAGGAATGATGATGCTGTTACAACTTGTTATTGTCAACCAATGAATTCTGTTTTCTAACTGCAGAAAATTACTTGGAGGGCCCTTCCAAAGGTGCTTCTCTTTTATACAATCGTTCATACAAAAGGGTGCCTTTACCATAAACTAAAATTCTTTCCTACCTTTCACTGAAATGACAGCAGCAAAATATCTAATCTAATAGCAAAAGAAACAGCAAGAGAAATGGATAGGAAACACCTCAACCAAAACTCTTCTCCAATGGCAAAAATGTCTTTTATATGAAGCCCTTTACAACAGATTTTTAGATGAATTCCCAGCAATAAGAACAGCAACATGGATGCAAATGAAAAAATTCACATGCAAAATGTAAAATTTCAGACCCCACCCAGTTTCAAGTCTCGCTGATTTTTCAGCCAATGTTTAATGCCCAAACCCAGTTTTATGACAGCCAATTAAACTTAGCATAAAATAAATTTTCAGAATTGAAACATGAGGATTCTGAACATCGTTTAACGCAGAAATAAAAATATATCAGCAGCACATAACTTAGAAAAATAACACAGTGATTTTTGATCCAACAGCGACCCTCAAAAAACCCACAAGGGGAAAACCAGTGAGAGAGGGAGTTTTATAATTTATTATTTCTGAGGTCAGAGGAAATGTCTTTTACAACAGTCAATAATTTCAGAAATTTAATAAAGACTTATCTCAAAAACCGTGCCAAGCTTTGTCTTCAAAATGCTAAGCCAAACTCCTCGAAATTCACAACAGAATTTCCTGTACCAATGCACAGGTCAGCTCCTCGATTTCTGAACCCTCTTTGATTGTATGGTCACCTTGAAAATTGTGCCAAACAGCAGCATCAATTTTCTGGGCAATAAATGCCTGTACGGCCGCCTTGGGAACTGTGCCAAAACTCAGAAAATTCACAGCAAAATACCTCGAAAACTGTGCAGAAATAAACAGCAGTACGTACTAATAACATCTGTATAGTACGGCCCATCTCCTTTGCTGTATGCTGTTCTTCGATTTCTGTGCAATTAATGATTGTACGGCCTCCTCAAAATCCATACAGCATGGCCCTCCTTTAATGCTGTACCTTGCCTCGATTTTTGTGCCGACTTTAAAGCTGTACGACCCTCCAAATTCGTACAATACGACCTGCAATTAATGGTTGTACTCTCTCCTTGATCTGCGTGCCAAAGTTTGCCTCTTTGCTGTCTTGGAATGCATGCCCTAGCTCGAATAATGGCCTCCTTCGGCTCGCCCTCTCCTCTTCTCTTGCTCTCTCAACAATGAACAATCAACCCTAGAAAGGGTGCGGCCTCCTACCCTAGTCGACCTCATGGGGGAAGGTGAAGAGTCTCCTCATCCAACAATGGAGATTAGATGAGATCAACGGTGGAAATAAAATCACTTTATCCACCCACTTTCCCTAAGTCTCAAAAAGTCACTTTTTAATTTGTATCTCACAAATTAAATGACTAGGGTCCACATTAGGCACTTTCTCACCCCTTAGGCGCCTAGGTGATGAGAAACACTTGCCTAGGTACTTTTAAATTATTTTTTAACACTCCCTCTTACCGAGGAAAGTGTTACTCACCACTCCAAGCTTGTCCCTGAAAAATACAAACTTGCCTTTGCCCAATGCTTTGGTGAGTACGTCTGCAACCTGCTCATCTGTAGATATGTACTGTAATTCCACTGCTCCTCTCTGAACATAGTCACAGATGAAGTGATAACGAATCTCGATATGCTTGGACCTGTCATGAAATACTGGATTCTCCAAGAGTTTAATGCAACTCTAATTATCACAGTAAATCAAGGTAGGCCTCAATTGCACACCAAACAATCTCACCACCAACTTGCGAAGCCAAAGGGCCTCACAACTGGCCTGACTGGTAGCCATATACTCAGGCTCTGCAGAACTCAATGCCACTGACTTTTGCTTTCGACTGAACCAAGACACAACTGCCGAGCCCAATCCGAAGCAACACCCTGAAGTACTCTTCCAGTCACTGACACATCCTGCCCAATTTGAATCTGTATAGCCCACTAGACGAACTCCATCTCCTCTCTGATAGTCCAAACCATAACCTACCGTACCACAAAGATACCTGAGCACATGTTTTGCTGCCACCCAGTGCACTCTCCTAGGATCCACTATGAACTGACTGAGCGTGTTGACAACAAAACAAATATCTGGCCCGGTATTGATCAAATACACAAAGAACCGATCAACTGACGATATAAAGTGGAATCCACCAACGGTGACTCATAAGCATGAAGCTTCTTCCAGTTGGTAATCATGGGAGTGGTCATGGGCCTACTGTCCTCCATCTGAAATCTCCTCAGAATATCATGCACATACTTCCCCTGTCCTAGGAAGATGTGTCCAGGCTCCTGCCAAACCTCCAATCCCAAAAAATAGTGCATCAGTCCAATATCAGTCATCTCAAACTATGAAGCAAGGCTCTCCTTGTAGCTAGCGATGAGTCTTTTTGCCCCTGTAATGAAAAGATCATCTGCATATAGCAAGAGAATGAGAGGATCCTCTCCAACCACAATGAAATATAGGTTGGGATCTGCCTCACTCTTCTCAAAGCCCAACTGCTGCAAATAGGCATCAATCCTCGAATACCAAGCTCTGGGTGCTTGTTTCAACCCATACAATGCCTTCTTCAATCTACACACATGATAATTTCTCCTATGCACCTCCAAGCCCAATGGCTGCTCAATATACACCTCCTCCTGTATAAGACCATTCAGAAATGTGGTCTTCACATCCATCTGGTGGATCTTCCAACCCATCTCTGCTGCAATGGAAATCACTGACCTGATCGAGGTATATCTAGCAACTGGTGCGAAGGTCTCATCATAATCAACTCCCTCAACCTGTGAGAACCCCCGAGCCACAAAGCGAGCTTTGTACTTCTCAATGCTTCCATTTGTAGCATGCTTGAGTTTATAGACCCACCTGAAAGTCACCACTGACTTCCCCTCAAGTCTGACAACAACTTCCCAAACATCATTCTTCATGATGGAATTGTACTCTTCCATCATGGCATCTCTCCAAACCTGTCTACCAGTAGCTTCCTCAAAAGTGGAAGGCTCAGACTCTCGAATACTGCTCACCATCGCGATGTAGCTGCAAAACCTCTCGGGAGGTTTACTCTCCCTCACTACCTGCCTGGGATTCCCCACTGAACCCTGTGCCTCCCTCAAAGTATCCTGAAGCCACTTGGGCTTCCTCCTCTCTGAAGTTGTGTCCCGTGGAGGGGACTCTCCCTGCTCAACCCCATCTCCTGAAGACCGTGATCTTGAAGGAGACTCTGGAGTACCCGATCCTGAAACCTGTGGACCAGTAACTTGCGATCTTGACATATGTGGCCTTGTCACCTGTGGACTAGTCGTGACCGAAACTTGTGGCCCCGAACTTTGTGTCACTGAAGTCTGCTGCGGACTCACCTGAATCTGACGTGATGACTTCTCACCCCTCTCTGTCCCTCGTGACTTCCTAAAGGCTCCGTCCTCCTCAAATCTCACATCCCTCCTCAAAACTGTCTTCCTCAAGGAAGGTATGTATATAAAGAAAGCCTTTGAAGTCTCGCTATACCCAACAAAGATCCCTCTCTTTGTCGTGGGTTCTAGCTTTGTCCTCTTCTCAGAAGGGACATGTGAATATGTGATGCACCCAAAGATCCGAAAGTGCCCCACCTTAGGCTTCTTCCCAGAAAAAGCCTCCTCAGGAGTCATACTCCCCACTGCCCTGTGTGGACTCTTGTTCTGTAGATAAACTGCAATGTAGCATGCCTCAGCCCAAAGAAATAGTGGCAGCCCCTGATCATGTAGCATGGCTCTCGCAGCCCCAACTATGGCCTTGTTCTTCCTCTCAACAATCCCATTTTGCTGTGGGTTGTAAGGAACAATCAACTCTCTCCCGATGCCCTCTCCTGCACAAAAGTCCATGAAGTCCTTGGAGGTATACTCACCCCCTTTGTCTGTCCTCAGAACTCTGATTTTCTTCCCAGTCTGGTTCTCCACAAGAGCTTTGAACTCCTGGAACCGACTGAAGACATGTCCTTTGGTCTTCATGAAGAAAATCCAAGACTTCCGTGAGAAGTCATCAATGAATATAACATAGTATAAACAACTAGTCAACAATGCTGAAGACATCGGGCCACATACATCTAAATGAATAAGATCAAGGATACCCATTCACTGTCACTGCTAGGAAAAGCATTCTTGGTGTACTTTCCCAAAGCACACCCCTTGCACAACTCCTGGTGTTCTGTATTGAAATTTGGAACTCCAGTCACAATCTTCCTCAGTATCCTCAAAGTCCCATGGTGCAAATGTGCCATCCTTCTGTGCCATAGCTCACATAGATCACTGCTGCTGGTAGAATGAAATAATGCTCTCGTTGGCTGGAACATGAGTTTGTACAGCTTCTCAGCTTCTCATGGCTGGAGCTTGATTTGAGTGACCTAGAAAGAAAGGGGTAGTTTACCTTGTCCTTTTCCCTTCCTCAAACCCCCTAGGTCTTGGGACGTCTCCCTTGGAGTGGGTTTTTCCTCCTCCTAAACACAAAGGGGTACGCTATTGAGGTGATAGTGACAGGATTACCCCCGTGTTATGCCAATCTCTTCCCACTTGCCTTAGGCTTTCGGCAAGTACAGATTGTGCGATAACGGGAACCATCCCAGTGGTTATTCCAAGTATACATACCATTTTGTGGAAGAATGTCCACCACATAGAGTTGCTCTATCACACTTGGAGACCTTGCACAGCTAGTGTCCTTCCAAGCAACTACCTCATGTTTCTTGAAGAGGGTCTTCCATCGTAATGAAAAGTGGACCTTTGGGTTATCCAGGGGAAATTGTATAATCTGTATACCTAGAGTCCCATGTGTTACATCAGACTCTAGGGCACAGACCCTTTTGATTCTCTTTAGAATTTTACTTTTCCTCAGGAGAGTTTACATACTTTCATTATCCAATTTTTGTCCTCTATATTCTGATAATATCAATGCTATGTGATATTCCTCTCGCCTTAAATTTTTTGCATAGATTTGACCTCAAGCAAATAGCCTACGGATGTTTAATAATTTTAATGTCATTTACCTTACAGGGAAGCAAGCTTTTCCTTTGATTTGTCTATTTAGGATAACCTTTGTATGGAAAATGTTGGATATATGTTTGTAGCACCATATCTGGAGCTTATAGCTTTTAGAATGCATTTGTGGGAAGGATACAATCTTAATATCCTGGGTGTTAAAGTTTATGATCTTAAATATATAGGAGCTTTCTTGTATAATGAGTGGTTATTTACTCATTTATCATGTTGTTTGGAGTATTATATGATTTGGAAGGTTTTTAAAATTAAATGACTTTACTTATTTTTTAGCCTTAGCCTTTGGATGATATCAAGAGAGTATGTCAAGTAATTTATTAGCTATTGATGCTATTTGTAAGAACTTTATTGTATGTTGATTTTTTTTCAATTAGTTAAAATAGGTTAACAAGATCTGCAGGATTGCTTTATTAAAAACTGATCACATTGTTATTGGAAGAGCTAAGTTAGAAGACTGCTTGCATCAGTGTTGCATGCGTTCAGCCTCCAGCAATTGATTGACATTTTGTGAAGCTTGAATAATTTACGCTGTTGTATTGCCCCCATCATTCCAACTGTCTCATACCCTTCTAGTTTATTTTTGAACGTTGATGAAGCATTTGCTACTATTTCTAATCATTAGAGGAATGACTTCTTAGTGCAATTTGGTCTAAGGTTCAGTGTTAATTATTCTGGTGTCAGGTTGAGTTGGTGTTAGCAGAGGAGAATGTTTTAACTGGATATGATATGATCGAAAGTTTTTGTGATTGCATTTTGAAGCAACCTTGTTCCATTCAGAGGAAGAAGTACGTTTCTATCCTTTCTATTCATTCTTGACATTTCGGTATTAAGTATATTTGATGAAGAATTAATTGACAGTCATGCTTTTTCCATCTTCATTTTGACTTGTACAAGATTGTTTGTTTCAGCAACAAAAGAAACCTTCTAAATCCCAAAATATTGTTTTGTTTGTTTGCCTATAGTTCATACATAAGAAACTTTCTAAGTTCAAAATTTTGTTTTGTTTCAACTGTTCTACTTTGATTCTGTTTACATTTTACTCGATACCTGATAACCAAAAAGCAAATCTTGTAGTCTCATTGTTGCTTAAGCACGATTGAACTAAATAAACTGAACATAATAAGTCAAACCCTGGCTAATTAATCCCAAATCATAGTGCAACCTCTAGTAATAAGAAGTGTTACTGCCCAAAGTGGCACTAAGTGATAAAGCCCCAAAGCAAAAGCACAACCTTGAGTGAACTAAGAGGCTTGTCCATTGTCACCACAACAATGCCCTCTCTCACTTTTGGCCGGCTCTCCTTCGGCACAAGGAGGGTATCCCTAAAATAGGATTGCTAAAGCTATGCAATGGAGATACAAGGTGATACGAAGAGTTAACTTTAAAGCAAATGGAAATTGTTAGTATAGATTTTATAAATAGAGTGATGGAGGACCAAGACTAGTGCCTATCCAACTTGGGCAAATGGAGTCAATAAAGGAATCAGAGAGGGTTGAAAAGTAGATGACTGGGGATAGTGAGCTGTTTTGACATGCAAAATCTCACTTAGGAAAGCACCATTATATTGTTGGAAAAGAGTATAATAGAGGTCCTTACAAAGGCTCTGTTAATTTCCTATAACTCAACAACCATAATATTATGGCAATAATTTTATTTATCGAGAATTTAATCAATGTTGATATAAACTCAGAAAATTATTCATAAATATTACAGCTGAGTTATTTAATCAAAATAGCAGTAGAAACACATTCAGAAAACCAAGCACATAAAATGAACAACATTAGAAATACCCTGGAAACCCCAGTGTGGGGAAAACCAACAAAGGAGGGGCTTTATTATGGGCTTTGGAGGAATATTACAGCGACAGAAATATTCAGAAAAATCTTACAGCTAGTCTGCCCTCCCTATCAGCTGTACGGCCCAGCCAAACTTAGCTGTACGTCCCAGCCAATTTGGCTTCTAACTTCTGTTCGGCCCAACAGTTTTCTGCTATAACTCTGCTGTACGGCCTGCTCAGAATCGACCTTTTTCTTGCTGAAGTTACAGCTTGGTACGACTGAGTATGCTCTAGCAGGTACGGCCTCTCTGCTGCCAAAGATTCGGCCTCTGCAAGCTGCCCAAGCTGCCCAGAAATCGTCTCTCAACAGGCTGCTCAACTCACTCAGCGAGGCACCCTCTTCCTCAGCCCTATGCGCCCTCCTTCAGCTCTCTCACTCAACAATGAGTAATGTGTGTCCCTCTCACCTCAGCCCCTCAATTTATCTTTCTTCCAGCCTCCTTTCAGTCTTGAGATGTGTGTCCAAATCATCCTTCAATGGCTCAGATTGAGGCGCCTCCCTTGGGATGGACCCCACACAACACTAAGTTGTGCGCCCCACTTTCTGGGCCCCACAAAGCACTCAAAACAAAAATATTTTTGATTGCCTAAGTTAGACTTAGGAAAAGATAAATAAGCTGATCTGGGTTGTTTAATGTGTCCATTAGCATGCCTAGGACACTTAGGCCCATGCTGAGACACCTTCTGAGCTACATAAACTAACACTCCCTCTTAGCGAGGAAGGTGTCTCCACCTGGTTCAATCTCTAACCCCATCATATCTGCTGCTGCTGTAGTAGCTGCTCCCTCTGAATTGAAAAACCCTCTTGCTACTTCTGCTGCACTCTGATCTGATAACCTGCTCTCCTCATCCATCAATGTCATGTCATACCAGCTGACAGACTTGGCAGTCTTGGATGAAGCCACTCGTCTAATAGACTCGGTCTTTGCCACTGATCTACGATCCAAGATCCCCTTTGACCCCACTACAGGCTGTCCCAACACCTTGTACATCATACCCTTCTTGATGTTAAGCCTCACTGCTGCATCGAAGGTCGCTCCCTATGAACGCATGAGTACCTGTTCATCCTCGAACATAACTGCATACCCCATATCCTCCAGAGCTGATATTGAGAGCAAATTTATCTTCATCTCTGGAACAAATAACACCTCGGCCACCCCCAGAGAACCACTTGACTCTAGCTGGAATTTGACACATCCAACCCCCTTCATTGCATGCATGGTGCTAGCCCCACTTCTCACATGCAAGTCTGAGCCCGTCTCTGAAACACTAAGGAACATCGATTTCATCCCCATCATATGGGGAGATGATCCACTGTCCATGATCCATGCCCCAATGTCCTCCAACTATGCAAAACCGTTGCTCGAAAGAAAAGCGATTAGAGAAAATTCCTCCTTGAATTTCTTAGCAAACTCATCTGTCTCAGTAGATGGAACGCTGCTACTTGTGCCTCCTTCTTCTTCTTGTTGGGACACTGGTTTGCAGAGTGGCCAGTCTTGTGACATGCAAAGCATTTCACTTTGCTCATGTCCCTGGAACCTCCTCCACTGCTCTTCTTCGCATGAAGAGCCACATTCTCCTCCTCTTCACTCTTCGGTTGGCTAGCCTAAGAGGCATCAACTCGCAACTCCTCCTGGGTGAAGTCATCCCATAACCTCTTCCAATCAGGGAGTTTCTCCCGAGTCACCACTCCTCAGACAAACACCTCCCACTGCTTGGTGAAGCCATTCAAGGCTGTCCTCACCAACTTCGTCTCGTCCATGGCCTCCCCAACAACTGCCAGTTCATCTTTGATTTGAGTGAACTTAGTGAGATATGTAACCACTAACTCTCCCTTGGCCATCTTCGTGCTTCTTAGCTTCTCTTTAAGCAACATCTTCTTGCTCTGATTATCAGACTGGTACAGTTTCACTAGGGCCTCCCACATATCCTTAGTTGTCTTCTTGCCAGACATATGAGGAATACCATGGTCTTTGACTCCATCAATAATTATCCTCCTTGTCTTCACATCCTTCTTGAGATGGGCTGGTTGTTGTGCTGGATCGGCTGGAAGTATTGCCTTACCTTCAACAAACTCCCACAATCCGTTCTCCTCCAACAACAAACCCATTCACTCCCTCCATGGACTGAAGTTTGAGGCCCCTTCTAGCCTATCTTCAAACCTTAAGCTTGCACTGGCCATTTAAGTCAGCTGCTCTGACTCCACACTTTCTGGTAACATGTCCCCTTGCTGATTCACACCTTGGTTTGCACAGCAAATAACTTGGTTCCTTCTGTATTCAGAGGTTGAGCTCTGATACTATGTTAATTTCCTATTAACACAACATCCAAAATATTATGCCAATGATTTTATCTTATCCAGAATTTAATAAATACGGATATAAACTCAGAAAATTATGCATAAATATTACAGTTGAGTTATTTAATCAAAATAATAGCAGAAGCACGTTTAAAAAACCAAGCACATAAAATGGACAACACCAGAAATACCCTGGAAATCCCAGTGTGGGGAAAACCAACAAAGGAGGGGCTTTATTATGGGCTTTAGAGGAATATTACAACAATAGAAATATTCAGAAAAATCTTACAGCAAGTTTACCCTCCCTATCAGCTGTATGGCCCAGCCAAACTCAACTGTACGACCCAACCAATTTGGCTTCTAACTTTTGCTGTATGACCCATCAATTTTCTGCTCTAACTCTCTTGTACGGCCCGCTGAATTCCCCCTTTGTTGGCTGCTGTACGGCTTGCTCAGAATTGACCTCTTTCTTGCTGAAGGTATGGCCTGGTATGACCCAATATGCTCCAGTAGGTACAACCTCTCTGCTGCCAAAAACTCGGCCTCTGCAAGCTGCCCAAGATGCCCAGAAATCGTCCCTCAACAGGCTGCTCTATTCACTCAACCAGTCGCCCTCTTCCTCATCCCTATGCGCCCTCCTTCAACTCTCTCACTCAACAATGAGTAATGTGTGTCCCTCTCACCCTTAGCCCCTCAATTTAACTTTCTTCCAGCCTCCTTTCATCCTTGAGATGTGTGCCCAAATCAGTCCTCAATGGCTCAGATTGAGGCGCCTCCCTTGGGTTGGACCCTACACAACACTAAATTGTGTGCCCCACAAAGCACTCAAAACATAAATATTTTTGACTGCCTAAGTTAGACTTGGCAAAGATAAATAAGCTGATTTGGGTTGTTTAATGTGTCCATCAACATGCCTAGGACACTTAGGCCTATGCTAAGACACCTTCTGAGCTACAGAAACTAACAGGCTCCCTATGTATGAACATGCGAAAACAACAAAGTGTGATCTTACTTCAAGCTGAAAACACCATGCAACCTTTCAAAGAAACAATATAACATAAATAATTCAACTAGATAGTAAAAACAACCAAAGGGTTAAATAGGGAAGACCTCATCCAACCTTCTTCTCCAATGACATAGCTGCCCTAAAACAGAGCCCTTATTGTAGCAGAATTAGAAGTAATTTTCTGCGATTATAATTCAACAATATGGAAGAAAACAGAAAACATGCTTACATAGAACCCTTACAACTATATTCACCTTCATAAGATATTCAATTAGGCTCAAAAGAGATTTCTTAATTAATCCAACCATGAAAAATAAATGGGAAGAGATACTCATATATAGAGTCTAGCTCAACTTACTTTATGTTACCACACAAACTCACACCCAAAGATGAAAAGTCCTAACACCTAGATGGAGACATGTGAAACTAGGAGGTTGGCTACTGTCACCTCACCAACAGTCTGCACTTTAGACAAAGGGTAGACCTTGTTAAAATGTAAAGCAACTGCAGAGGATATTCCTCAAGCAGCTTCAAGTTGCACCCTTAAGCTGCACCCTTAAGCTACCCACTTAAAGCTGCCCCCTTGCCAGCTGTCCCTTGCCTTAACCGCCCTCCTCTAAAGTAAGTCGGCCACCTACTCTAGCTCCTATCCTAAGCTAAGGCAACCCTAACCTAAAACTCCTAACCTAAACTCTTTACTATTTAAAGAGAGGGAGGCGTCCTCTTCTCATTCATTCTTGACATCAGTTTTCATAAGAGTTTTGAGCTAAGGTTATTCTGAGAGAGAAGCTAAGGATTTTCTGATTGAGTTGCTAAGGATTTTCTAAGTAAGCAGCTTATGATTTTCTGAGGAAGCAAGGGAGCAACAGAGGCAATTCTTTAGCAGCTAATTTCTATATTCTCGACAACATCTAAAGACCGTTCTGGGCAGCATATAAAAGGCTGTTCTATAGCAGCCATTTGATTCTATTATGAGAGTTATTCTGGACAGCATCTGAAAGTTATTCTGAGTAGCAACAGATACACTTTTGTAGCTTTTGATATTTCTGTTCTGGGCAACATTTAAAGGCTGTTCTGGACAACAACTCAAGGGCAGATTTGAGTCAGTCTTAAGGGCACTTTTGGAACAGCAAAAGCTACAACAATAGCTACAGTTCTGAGGGCAGACCTGAGTAGAGACTCAGAGATATTTAAAGACACAAAGACATCAGTAAGTGTTACTGGCTTATCTCCTTCTAAGGAAGTCTTGTATTGTCATTGTACTTGTTGACTGATAATATATCACAAAGAAGTTTGCTGGGTTTTCTTCCCCTTGAGGGTTTCCCAGGATAAATAATTGTGCACTCTGTGAATGTTGTTTTCCAATGATTCTTATGCTTCAAATTATTTGTTAAAAGTAAAAGAACACTACTGTGGACTATTGTTATCTGTTTATGCTTGAAATTCAACATGGTATCAGAGCTCCAGGGCGTGAAAGAGCTTAGTTTTGCAGTCTGCTAAGAGCCTATGCAGATCCTTAGGAATTATTCAAGCACAGTATTGCAGAGATGTCTTCCATTTCTGTAAGACCCGAGGACAGACTTGAAGGGGCTTCAAACTTTAATGTTTGGAAAGCCAAATCCAGAATATTCTGGAAGAATATGACTTGGACAACTTTGTGACCAGCACAATAAAAGAACCCACCTCCAATGCAGGAAGGACAACCTTCAAGAAGAATCAGGCAAGGGCAAAGAGAATCATATTTGATTCAGTCAAAGATAATATCATGCCTGTTCTAGCACCTCTGAAGACAACAAATGAGTGTTTTGACACTCTATTGAATCTGTATGAAAAGAAGGCACCCGGTCAGAAGAGGGTTCTAAAGAATAAGCTTCGAACCCTCAAGATGGAGAAGGATGACTCTATAGCTTCATTCTTCACAAAGATCTCTCAGTTAAGGGATCAACTACTAGTCATTGGTATACTGATAGATGATGATGATCTTGTCCAGAATGCTGTGGATGGTCTTCCATCTTCTTGGGAGACATTTCTGGCCGGGATAAATGCTCGTGAAAACCAGCCAGATTTTGAAAGGCTATGGCATGATTGTCTGCAAGAAGAAGGGAGAATTCAGAGTAGAAATGGTATTTCAAAGGAAGAGAACCTTGCTCTAGTAGCAAGGACAAGGAAAGGGAGAAGATTTACTCCTCAGAAAAAGTTCCCTCAAAAGGAGAAAAACAAAAATAGCTTCAAAGGGAAAGAGTTTGATATGTCAAAAGTAAAGTGCTTCAACTGTCAGTGAAAGGGGCACTTTGCTAGAGATTGCCCAAAGATCAGAAAAGGGAACAAAGGCAAATTTCGTGCTTCTATTACTGTAGAAGATGAGTCTCGAAGAACAAAAACAAAAGAGACTTCTAGTAATCAAGAGACCAGGAGGGAATACTATCTTATTTTAACACTCTCTGGTTCTCTTACAAATGGTGCTGAATCCTGGTTGATAGATAATGGAGTTTCCAGGCATATGACTGGAAATAAAGAAGTCCTTGCGAACTTCAAGGAGAAGAAGTTCTTTGCTCAAGTAGAACTTGGAGATAATGCCAGCTATACAATCAAAGGACTTGGCTAGCATCATTTCAGCTTGAATCTGGAGGTGAGCTACACATTGAAGAAATTTTGTATGTTCTTGGTTTAAAGAAGAACCTTATCTCTGTTGCAGTATTGGAAGATAAAGGTTACAGGGTAATCTTTATGGACAAGAAAACTCTCCTATGGTCGAAGAATCAAGAACTAAGTTCAACAATTGTGATTGGAGTTAGAGAGGGAGGTCTTTACAAACTTCCAGGACATGTCCAAGCTTTGGTTCATGCTTCAGTTAGTCCATCTGAGCTGTGGCATAGAAGGTTTGGACATCTTCACTTCAAAGCGCTCCTCGGACTTCAGAAAATGGTAAGAGGAATGCCTACCTTTCAGTTTGATCTTGATGGTATCTTTAAAGGTTGTGTTCTTGGTAAAACATAAAGAAATCCTTTCCTAACTTTAGCTCAAGGTCTAAAGGAATTTTGGATTTGATTCATTCAGACGTATGTCGGCCTATGTCATCTCCTTCCTTGAATGGATGTCTTTATTATGTGATTTTCATAGATGACTTCTCTAGAAAAACTTGGATCTATTTTCTAAAAGCAAAGAATGAAACTTTTAGTAAATTTCTAGAATTCAGAGCATTGATTGAAAATCAGACTGAAAAACATTAACATACTTTGAGGATTGACAATGGTGGAGAATTTGATTCTCGTCAGTTTGATGATTTCTGTAAAGAAGTAGGAATCAAGAGACAACTAACTGTGCCCTATAACCCTTAGTAGAATGAGATTGCTGAGAGAAAGAACAGAACAATCTGTGAGGCAACTAAAGCTATGATGTGTGATCAGGATCTTCCCTCATCACTTTGGGCAGAAGCCACAAATACTATACTTTATATTCAGAATAGAAGTCCTCATGCTATTCTGGGAGAAAAGACTCTAGAAGAAGCGTTCACTGGAGAAAAGCCAGAAGTGGGACACCTAAGGATTTTCGAATGTCCAGTTTTCATTCATATACCAAAAGAGAAAAGAACTAAGATGGAGCCTTCTGGAAAGAAATGAATTTTTGTTGGATACAGTGAAACATCGAAGGCATACAGAATCTATGTTCCAGGCCAAAGATTTATCGAGGTAAGCAGGGATGTAACTTTTCATGAAGACGCTGCATTCAAGCATTCTAAAGAATCACAACAAGATACAAAGATGGAGGAACTTGAAGAGCCATTGGATCAAGTTGATACTATGGATCCAGTAGAACAGATAAAGACACCTATGGAGGTACCTCTTGCTAAGAGGAAGCCTACCTGGTGTAGAGAAATTCTGCGAGAGGTAGAAAAACATGCAACTCCTTCAGGTACTTTCAGAGAAAGTAATAACCTCAAAGATTTTCAGGTTATGTGGCTCTTATGGCTCAGATTAGTGATGCAGAGCCCACCAACTATGAGGATGCTGCTACGTAGCAAGTATGGAAAGATGCCATGGTGGAAGAATATCAATCCATCATGAAAAATGATGTATGGGAAGTAGTACCAAGACCGGAAGGAAAATCTGTGGTTACTTCCAAGTGGTTGTTCAAAATCAAGCATGCATTTGATGGAAGTATTGAGAAATACAAAGCGAGATTTGTGGCTCGTGGTTTTTCTCAAAAGGAAGGTATTGACTATGATGAAACATTCGCACTTGTTGCAAGGTATACTTCCATCAGGACCATCATATCCCTCGCTTCAGTTTTGGGTTGGAAACTTTACCGGATGGATGTAAAGACTGCATTTCTAAATGGTCAAGTTGAGGAAGAGGTATATATAGAACAACAAGAGGGTTTCGTGGTTCAAAGAAAGGAATCACACGTGTGCAAATTAAAGAAAGCACTATATGGGTTGAAACAAGCACCAAGAGCCTGGTATGCAAGAATTGACAACTATCTTGAAAGCTTGGATTTTTCCAAGAGTGCAGCTGATCCCAACCTTTATTTTAAGGTAATAGAAAATCATCCTCTAATTTTGATTCTATATGTTGATGATTTATTCCTTACTGGAGAGGAACCACTGATAGCTCAGTGTAAGAGGGAGCTCACTTCTGAATTTGAAATGAAAGACATTGGACTCATGCATTACTTCCTTGGTTTGGAGGTATGGCAAAGATCAAATGAAATTTTCCTTTCTCAAGGCAAGTATACAATTGATATATTGCACAGATTTGGTATGCTAGATTGTAAGCCCATGTCTACACCCATACTTAAAGAAGTTACATGAGTCAGATTCTGGAACAGACTTGGTGGATCCATCCTTGTATAGGCAACTTATTGGATCCTTAATGTATTTGATCCATACAAGGCCTGATATATGCTTTGCTGTAAGCACCTTGAGTCAGTTTATGTTTGAGCCAAGACACAGACATTGGATTGCTGCTAAACATATTCTCAGATATTTGAGAGGATGCATTGCATATGGACTTAGATACACTTCCAATGAAGGAGTGTTGCTTATGGTTATGCTGATTCAGATTGGGCTGGGAGCTCAATGGATCGGAAGAGTACTTCCGGATACTATTTTAGCTTGGGTTCAACTATGGTATCTTGGTCAAGCAAGAAACAGAGCTCTATAGCACAAAGTACAACTGAAGCAGAATATATAGCAGCCAATAATGCAAGTAGAGAAGCAGTGTGGCTGAGAAAGCTTCTGTCTGGGTTGTTTCAAGAGAGGTTAGAAACAACTGTTATCCATTGTGATAACCAGAGTTGTTTAAAGCTCATAGAGAACCCAGTCTTCCATGACAGATCAAAGCATATTGAGATGAAATATCATTTCATCTCAATACATGGTCCAAAGACGTACCATCAAGCAACAATACATTCGTACTGATGAGTAGATGGCAGATATTTTGACTAAGCCTTTGTTCTCTTGGAAAATTTGTGTACTTCTGGGACAAGCTTGGTATGGTAGAAAATGTGTACCTCACTGAGAGGGAATAACAACATCAAAAGACATTCTCCAATGTGAGGCTTTAAGTGACCACCTTGAAGCTAGCCAGGGAGATTTGGAGAATCAATCAGTCTTGTGAGGTATTGACAAAAATCAGAGGGAACGTACAACCTTTGTGAGTCAAACCAAAAGTCAAGACGAACAAGATGCTATGTAAGTCTAATGCAAAAGTCAGGGGGAACATACAACCTCTGTGAGCATAGACAAACTAGTGCAAAAGTCAGGGGAACATACAACCTCTGTGAGCTTAGTCAAGTCTTGTGAGCTTTGTGTGTCAAAGAAAAAGTCAAACATGTCTTGTGAGCTTTGTGTGTCAAAGCAAAAGTCAAGACAAGGAAATGTGAAAAATTCTCCTAGGTCTTCATGATGAGTTATGAGCATTCCTTAGGGACTTGCCACCCCTAGGTGAAATAACTCTAGCAATTGACCATGGTTAAGGAGAACTGGATAATCACATTCCATGATCCTTATCTGCATAAGGATACGAAACTTCTTGTGATATACTGATCCTGTCAACAAGTCAATGATCGTGTGCACTAGAAAGAACTGTGTGGATGTGGATGCTTGAAGAATACCCTCTTTGCTGAGAGGGAGTGTTAAAATGTATACCAGCTGCAGAGGATATTCCTCAAGCAGCTTCAAGCTGCACCCTTAAGCTGCACCCTTAAGCTACCCCCTTAAGCTGCCCACTTAAAGCTGCCCCCTTGCCAATTGTCCCTTGCCTTAACCTCCCTCCTCTAAAGTAAGTCGACCACCTACTCTAGCTCCTACCCTAAGCTAAGGCAACCCTAACCTAAAACTCCTAACCTAAACTCTTTACTATTTAAAGAGAGGGAGTCGTCCTCTTCTCATTCATTCTTGACATCAGTTTTTATATATCAGTTTTCATAAGTTTTGAGCTAAGGTTATTCTGAAAGAGCAACTAAGGGTTTTCTGAGTGAGTTGCTAAGGATTTTCTGAATAAGCAACTTATGATTTTCTGAGGAAGCAAGGGAGCAACGGAGGCAATTCTATAGCAACTAATTTCTATATTCTGGACAACATCTAAAGACTGTTCTAGGCAACATATAAGAGGCTGTTCTATAGCAGCCATTTGATTCTATTTTCAGAGTTATTCTGGACAACATCTGAAAGTTATTCTGAGCAGCAAAAGAGGCACTTCTGTAGCTGCTGATATTTCTGTTCTGGACAACATTTAAAGGTTGTTTTGGACAACAACTCAAGGGAAGATTTGAGTCAGTCTTAAGGGCACTTTTGGGACAACAAAAGCTACAACAATAGCTACAGTTCTGAGGGCAGACTTGAGTAGAGACTCAAAGATATTTAAAGACACAGAGACAACAGTAAGTGTTACTGAATTATCTTCTTCTAAGGAAGTCTTGTACTGTCATTGTACTTGTTGACTGATAATATATCACAAAGAAGTTTGCTGGGTTTTCTACCCCTTGAGGGTTTCCCAGGATAAATAATTGTGCACTCTGTGAATGTTGTTTTCCAATGTTTCTTATGCTTCAAATTATTTGTTAAAAGTAAAAGAATACTACTGTGGACTATTGTTATCTGTTTATTCTTGAAATTCAACAAACCTAAGTCAAGGGGGACTTCCCTGCGGTTGCTAGGCACAATACATGTAGTATGGAATGGGAGTAAAGAGAGCTTAATGACAATTTAACAAATGGAAATGAGAAAGTTTTAAAAGGTGGGCTTGGAGATGATGGATGGAAGGGGAAATCCAATGCCTTATTGCTTGGGCTATGGAGCCATGGATGCAATCTAAGAGGGTAGATCCTAATAAAGGTTTTAGCAAACAAATTATTACAAGGAAAGAAGGGAAGGGACTCACAATAGGAGCTCCATGACCAAACCTAGTCTAGGATGTGGTTAAGCTTTTACTCACAAATGATGTATATGGATTTACACCCTCCTCTTATAGACAAGGCACAAAATTTTGCCCACAATGGATACTTATGGCTTTTCTCCTCCTTTTCAAGACAAGTTACTCCTAGATTTAGCTTTGACACTCTCAACCTGCATATAAAATTTACCAATGGTGCTCCTAGAATATATCTACCACACATAATAGATTGTACATAAATAATAACATAACTTAGACGAAAGTTACCTTCATCCAATTGCTTGGAGCTAGCATGCTCACAAGTTCTTCCATTAATCACTCATTCCAATCCAAATTCAAATGAAGAGAGCAAACCCTTATATAGGTGTAAGCTCCATCTCCTCTTTACAATAAATGATGAATTGTTTTCGTAGATCCATTAGTTTCTCCGAGGAAAAATAATAAGATATTAAATTTCTAACCTCTTCAACAAACTTCTTACTAAAAGTAGAAGTGGTTTGTTGAGATCCACTTTCTGCTCCTAGAAGAAACAATAAAATAATCTTCCTCCACAAGGAAAACAATATAATAATGCTCTCATCCTAATTAACTTAAATGAGAAACGTTCAACAATAATAAATTAATGAGTTAGTTAAGATTCTTCTTCCAAGAACAATTAAGAAGATAATAACTGCCCAATTTAGTGTCAATTTTGAATTTTCGCATGCAATCTTATGTGACTAATTTCAGATCTGAAAATCACTTCCTAGTGATCCAACAGTAAACTCCTACTGTTATCACTGAACAATTTTACACTGAAATTATTGACTGAAAAATATAGCAGCAAAAACAATCAAGATTAGAGATGAATCATCAATACACATGAGACAAAATTTTTGTTTAGTAACTTATCAAATTTAGAAATTCTGAGGGAAAAAACCAACCTTCCCAGTTGTCACAATTTCACCAAAACTGAGGACAACCTTGTCCTCTGAAAAACCAGAAAAATCAGCAAACCAAACCTCGACAAATCCCTGAAAAATCCTCTGCGTGCAAATTTGCTGCTGCTGCCACTTGTACAGCTTGTTGATGACAGATGTACGAACCTGTTTCGTATCTGAAAAATTCGCACGTGTGAGCCAGAAAGCCCTCCAACATGTGCAGACCTATTTCTCCTTTCTGTTCACATGTGCAGACCTGTGTACGACCTGTCTTCACAGTACTTGCTCACACGTGCGAGTTGTACAACTGCTTCACACGTGCGACCTATCCTTACACGTGCGATTGTACCTTCTCCCACACGTGCGACTGCTGCTCCTCTTCTTCTCACACATGTGACCTCCCTAGACTGAGAAAGAAGCCTTCCTTGGCTGAAACAAAAACATAAAATCACCTAAGAAACCCTAGGTATAGGAGTCAAATGAGTGAGTTTAGGCACCCCTTCTATACTCAACAATTAATTAGAATATTTTATTCCTTTTTGTGGGTGTGAAACCCCAACACAAGCCCACAAATTCCATCAACTTGCCCATGAGGCCCTAGCCTCATT
>ML779355.1:141683-165350 GCA_009831015.1 Picea engelmannii
TGGGGTGTTTACCCTTGTATTCAGATCGTGACCTTTTCTTTAGTTTTTGGCCTTCTTATGTAAGGGGTTTTCCATAACATTTCTGTGTGAGGGTTTGCATATTTTGCCCACTGTTTGTGTGAGGGTTTGAGTGTGGGAAGTCTTTGTGACCCTATCCCTTTGGTGGCAAGAAAGTTTCTTCATCTCTAGGCAAGAGATCCAACCTATATGGTGGATCTATGAGCTGGACTTTGCCTGAGCATAATTACAAATGGTTAGCATCTCTGTGAGTGGTTGTGACCTCTTCAGAGGTAAGTCTTCAGGGCAAGGTAAGTTATCTATTTGTTTTATTAGATTTGGATTTTTCTTTGAGTTTTTGCATTGAGTTATCTAGATCTATGTATCAGCATTGATTGTCATTAGATCTGAACTGTATATTGAGTTTGGTACATACTTCTTGTTTCTAAAGTTTGGTTTACTGTTCATGATCAGTTTTAGTTTAGATCTGTAGATCTGTTCAAGTTTCATTCCAGCATTGAAGATCAGATATGATGTTTATTCTAGATCTGTTCTAGACTATTTAGATATGGGCACACACATGTGTGTTTTCTCCATTTAAATAGGGTAGACTTGTTTTCCGAATATCAGATCTAGTTGCTATCCTAACTGAAAATAAAAATAAAAAGACACTTTTGTTTTGCTTTGCTGTGCTAATTCTAACATAATAGTCCTGGGAGGATGCTCCTCCCTACTCGATCTTGAGGGCTGACTCCCTCTGAACTCTGGCTCCTTCTGAGCCTGCACCATTGGTGGAACTATCTGCTTCCTCTGAACCTGTGCTACTGGTGGAGCTGCTTGCCTCACCACTGGTGGAGCTACCTGCTCCTCCTTATCTGTCTCTCTACTACTGCTGGTCACAGTTTGCATAGGATGGCCCCTTAGCCTATATAGGTTGCCTTCTCTAACTCCAAGAACCACTGTTGATTTGAAGCTAGATCATCTGGGCACAAAAAACACTTGTCCATCTCGAAACAGTATATGGTAGTCCTTCTCATTCTCCGAGACTGAGAGAATAATCCTAAGTTTTGGCAGCCATAACACGTTTGACACCCTCAACACTTCTCCTGACTCCAGCCGGAACGATATTGTAAGAGATCTTTGTACTGCATGCATGGTTCCCATACCAAGCTCCACACACAAGTCTGAGCCAATCTCTGTGAAGCCGTCGAACAATTCTCCAGCACCTGTCATATGGCAAGAGGCTTCGCTATTCACCAACCATGTCCCACTGTTGGAAACTGTACCTGAAAGGGTGGAGACCAACAAGATCTCCCTCTGAAACCTGTCTGCAACCTCTGCTGCCGATGCATGCTGCTTTCTTCCCTTTCCCTTTCGGTGTGGTCACTGTGAAGCATAGCAATCATAATCATGACATTCAAAACATCTGATCTTGCTAAGATCCTTCTTCCGTCTCAGTTCTGGAGATGCTTCTCTCTCGGGAGAAGCCCTTCTGCTAGGAGAACCTCTTCTGCCCTTTTTAGTGCGGGCTACAAGGGTCTGGTTCTCATCACTGTTACTCTTCATCAAACCATTCAAACCATCCTTAGACTCTAACCGAGTCTCCTCCTCGATAAATCAGTCCATAGTTTATCAAACCCTCACAACGTCTCTCGTGCATAGATCCCCTACACAAATGGTTCCCAAGACCTGGGAAGACCTCTCAACACTACATTCACCAATTCAACATCCTCAATCTTATCACTGATGGCCACAAGCTGATCTTGGATCTGTGTAATCTTCATAAGATAGTTCACAACTATGTCCTCACTGGACATCTTGACAATTTGAAGTTGGTTCTTCAAATGTAATTTCTTGCCTGTATTCCCATTTTGGTATAGAACAAGGATGCCCATATGAGATATGGGCATCCTTGTGCAAGCTTTACCAGAGTCCAAACCAGAACCGGAAGATGGTTCTGCAGGACAAGCTTAGGAGCATTCAGATGCTTGATTTTGAGACAGTCACATCATACATAGGTAGATTCACTCAGATCAGAGATGAGTTAGCAGCGGTCGAAGAGATTGTGGATCCAGACTTTTTGGTGAGGACAACTTTGAACAACTTTTCCAAACCTTGGGGTTCATTTGTATGAGGCATCGTTGCCCGAGAAGTCATGCCTACTTGGGAGAGACTTTGGGACGATTTCGTACAGGAGTTGAGGTGCAACTCTGGGTCTTCAGGACAATAGCATAGGCCTGAGGGGGATGAGGATCTTGCTCTTTGGTCAAAGGGCAAGAAGAAGATCGGAGAGGGTGTGAGATAGGGTCCCAAGGGAGGGACCCAACCACAAGAGAGTGGCAGTGGGCAGAAGGAGGACATAAGCAAAGTGAAATGCTTTGCTTGTGGTGAGATGGGGCACTATGCTGGACAATGTCCCAAGAGGAAGAAGAAGAGGCAGCAGGGTGGTATGGCAGTGACAACCAAGGAGGAGGAGTTCGATGCACAGTTTGCGAGGGAGTGTGCATTTGTCAGTTATTTGTCAGCTGATACACCATCCAACGTCAGGTGGGGAGACAACATTGAGGAGGACCTATTGACTTAGAGTGTTGATTCAGAGGGAGCTCAGACTCGGTTTTCGAGGACACCATTTTCATGGGTGATTGGTCCACCCGGGACAACTTTAGTTTCAGAGTGGTCGAGACAGA
Organism: Picea engelmannii; assembly: GCA_009831015.1. Classification (NCBI taxonomy): domain Eukaryota; kingdom Viridiplantae; phylum Streptophyta; class Pinopsida; order Pinales; family Pinaceae; genus Picea; species Picea engelmannii. The sequence goes on from ML779355.1 coordinate 144,368, forward strand.
GGGTTGGTGCAAGGGCTTAAGAGCATCAAAGATTGATGAGGAGAAGGAGCAGGGCACCACAGAGGCTTGAGGCTCACTTGGCCATTGAGACAGGCAGATCAGGTTCAAGATCCACTTCAGGTGGAAGTCACTTGGTGAGAGGCCAAGTTGAGGATCTTAGTGAGATGCCAAGATCCATATACTCTTGGTGAGATGCCAAGAGGGAGAGACTCTTGGTGAGATGCCAAGAGTAGTGACCATTGGTGAGATGCCAATAGGTAGAAATCCTTGGTGAGAGACCAAGGTTGAGGATCTTGGTGAGATGCCAAGACCTAGAGACTCTTGGTGAAATACCAAGAGATGTGACTCATTTGCATGCCATGAGTATAGGACCTTGGTGAGAGACCAAGGAGAGGATCTTGGTGAGATGCCAAGACCTACAGACCTTTGGTGAGATGTTGAGGGAGAGGTCTTTGGTGAGATGCCAATATCTAGGTGATCTCAGGTAGGTGGAGATGGACTTCCATCTAGAGATCAGGGCAGGTTGGCCGATCAGTGTCAAGGAAGGTTGAGCAGATTAGTGTCAGGACAGGTCAAGCAGATCAGAGACAGAGGCCACATTGATGAGAGGGTACAACCATATTCACCTAGGCCATGCCAGGAGGCAAGGAAGTCCACATCTGGGACAAGATTGATTGGTGAGAAACACTTTCCTCGATAAGAGGGAGTGTTGAGTTTTGGTGTACCTCAGTAAGTGGTTCCCTTGTGGTTTGGAGCCTCTTACCACAAGAAGGAGATGTACTTTGTACTTTATGTATAATTTCACTTTGACTTACGAGATTTAAGTCAAAAGTGAAATTTGGTCATTTTAGCCTAAAGTGACTATTAATTCACTTTGTGGGTGAATTGGGGGACGTAAAGTAAACTTAGGTAACTTAACCCAAAGTGGGTTTTGAGTTGAGATTATTGTGGGATGATCTCAACCATTGAATAGGGATGGCTTGGGATGATCCCAGCCATTCACTTTTAGGATTCTTTATGATTTGCTCAAGGACGCAAGAGGCCTAAGGCGGCTCATTCACTTTTATGTTCACTTGGAGAGTTTGAGGAGGAGCATGAGGATGAGGTTGGAGGCATTGGAAGAAGGCAACTTGGGTGCTTCTATTCATGGAGGAGCTATGGGATCTTGGGATCCTATTGTTTAGTGGTGATCACACTTGCTTGGAGGAGGGCGCACTATAGGAGGAGGGCGCACACCTAGCAGGGAGGAGCTACACTTGGAGGATGCCAGATCTATTTGTTTTAGTGGAGAGGTAGCACACAAGAGCACATTTGTGTGCAAGGGATTCTTCTTCAAAGCATCCAGGGTCAAGGGCGCTTCACTTCAGTGGATTTGGCAACAAGAGGAAGAGGTGCACTAGTCTTGGGCACATTTCTTCCTGGTTCCTTTGGCAAGTCTTAAGAGGAGCTCGCTTTGTATACAGGTTCCATCATATTGTATTTCTTGTTGTATCTCATGATTTAGACACCACTTATATATACTTCCATTCCAAATTGGTTTTCCCAGTGGGGTTTATCCAGGGCTAAGTTGCATGAAACGTTTCTAAGTTTTCGAAATCGGGACGGTACGAAACAGGCCCCCCAAAAATGGAAACATCGGGGGAAACATCGTATATTAAAATATTAATATATATATATATATATATATATATATATATATATATATATACAGTTTAAAAAAAAATAAAACTTTATATTGCAAGAAAAACATAAGGATGCAAAAAAAAATGCAATAATGATGGAAGAAAAACATAGAAAATGCAAAAAATAAATATAATTGACTGCTTGGGGGCCCCACGACACCCTTTTTTTTCTTATTTCGCCTCAAAGATGCCCGAAACGTCGATTGTACGGGCCGGTACGGTTGGGAAACATTGTTGGCCATACCGTACGTTGTTTCCAAATCGGGAAAAGCCATACGGTACGACCGACGACGTTTCCCGGTCGTATCGTACCCGTACCAGTGTTTCGTTTCGTTTCAGGGGGGGGGGTACTGTTTTCTGCAACTTAGATCCAGGGTCATGTTGACCAAAAATACCTGTGTTCATTTCATGCATGCTTAGAGTGTAGATCACCTTATTTGTGTTGTTAAGATCTAGAGGAGTGTTAATTGTTTTGAGATATATTGCATGTGCTAACCATCGGTTCGAAAACACTTGCAAGAGCACCTCAAAGAACACTTTACCTACAAAAACTATGCGCAGAAAGTTATTAAACTCTTTGCTGTCCTAAAAACAACAAATGACAGTTTTGAAGATTGAAACTTAGAGCCAATCTCAAGGTCAAAGACAGACCTTTGTTGGCAGCCTCATAGTACCTGAATTTTCTTCAAAAGTCGTCTAATGATTATTGGATAATTAATCCCAAAACATGTAGATAATATTCCAATACTTAAGCTCAACTTTTGATGGCAAAATAGGGTTGCAGAATGAAGTTATCAACAAAGTGTTAGGGAATCCTTATGGCTGTAGCAAGGGATTGCTATAGCAGGAAGATCCAACCACAAAAATTGACAAGTAAACCGAGGAAATGATAGCTAATAATCAGTAGAATAGTGATCTAGGTTTACAAGCAAATTTTAGTGGTGGATTAGAGAGCAATGAATGAAAAAGAGAGTTTTCTGCAGCCCTAATAGTTGTAGCATTTATTTATAACAACAATAAGAATTACTTGTCTAAGCTAATCTCAACTTTTTACGTATACCAATGCAATGATTTTATTTCTCCAATGCAAGTAGATGACTGCCTTGTTCATTGGGTTATGGAGTCTTGGGTAGAAGAGTTAGATCTACTACTTCTCTAGGGGTGTAAGGCCTTTTACTCCGTAGAGCAATCAAATCTAACAAGGTAAATATAGGAGGTTGTAAGCCCTTTTTCTCCTCCTAGCAACCTTGATAATAGCTTATCCAATAACAATTATGATAGACTTGGTGGAGGGTGTATGCCCTTATACTCTTCCAAGGGTTTTAAACAAGAATAACCTTGAAACAAGAAGAAATTACTAACCATATGTAGAAAATTCCTTACCAATTCCAAAAGAAAGCATGTAAGACCCTTATCTACCAAGAATATTCCATCAACATGCAAGAGAGAAGCCTCCAAGAAGGTAGTGCACCACTTTATCCATCCATAAGCAAGTAACAAGCATCCATAACATAATCACAAGAGAGAGATATAGAAAATGCCCAAAGAGGGCGAAAATTTCAGCCAAGTCTCTCACTCAAGAGAGAGTGAGCTATGTTAAAATGAAATGAATTTGATCCTTATGTATACACAACCTCTAAAAAGAGTTTGTCCACATTTAGTTAGGGTAAACCACAAAATAAAAGGGGCCATCCCCCTTAATTTTTCCCCTTTACAACTTTAATTTGATTTTACACATAAAGAAAACCCTAAAAAGTGACGTCAAGCCCTAAGGGGGTGACGTCTTGGTACATTTGGCAAGTCGTTGAGTAATAGGAGCAAGTTGTTGAGCCTCCAAAGGCTTTCCCTTCATGTGTTAGGGTCTTCTCCATGGTGCAAGGGGTCTTCCTCATCTCAAGGTGCCAAGTGTCCATCAAATCATCATCACCACCACAAACCCTTGTTGAAATGTTGGCCAATACTGAGAGGGGGGGGGGTGAATCAATATTGCTTTTTTTTTGACAATTTTTAATAATAATTAATTATTAATCACAACAATTGATCAACACGAATGTATTAAATATTAAATTATCAAGAACAAAAATTAAATATAACAATCACAAAAAGTACACGTTACAATTTGTAGGAGACACCAATCTCTCTTCCTTTAAGCATCAACTCAAGGAGACACCAATCCCCCCCCCTATGTTAGAGAACCAACTCTAGGAAGCACCAACTACCTGTTTTCAAGCACCAATTTGAGGAAGCCCCAACTCCCTTGTTTTCAAGCACCAACTCCTTTGTTTCAGGCCTCAACCTGTAAAGGACTCCAATCCTCCCTTGCTCCTCCCTTCCACCCTCACTTCATGTGTATGTTTCAAGTTTCATATACTTTCTTGGACTCTGCTTTTGTTTTTGATCTTCTGAATTAGACCACAGAGACACTCTTCTTTCACTATCCTTTGTTTTAGGCTTCAATCTGTAGAGGACTCCAATCCTCCCTTGCTCCTCCCTTCCACCCTCACTTCATGTATATGTTTCAGGTTTCATATACTTTCTTGGACTCTGCTTTTGTTTTTGATCTTCTGAATTAGACCACAAAGACACTCTTCTTCCACTATACCTTTTTGTTTATTTAGTCTTCCAACATGTATGAAATTGAACCATTGTGTCTCTTTGTATGAACCAATGCACCTCTTTATTTAATTGAATAATAAGCTAACATTTTGTCATTAAATTTTTTGTCTTTAATTCAAAAAACTTCACATCCCTTGTAAGTTGTTTTAGCATTAATGGAATATATGGGTGCCTAACCGTCTCACCAACACATAATTCTCTGTTTTAATTATAACTCTGGCTGTTTATATGACGAGAAATTTTCAACCACTCAAGCCACAAGTCGAGTCAGAACATAAAATAGAGTCGACCACCTGGAAGTCGAAATGGAAAAATGAGTCGGCCAAAATGCTAGTAAGGTCGAGGAAAAATAAGTCGACCAAAGTCGAGTCGAAAAGTAAAATAGAGTCGACCACCTGGAAGTCGAAATGGGAAAAATGAGTCGGCCAAAATGCAAGTCGGGTCGAGGCAAAGTAAGCCGACTAAAGTCGAGTCGACCAAGAGTCAAGAAATGCAAGTCAAAGTCGGAGGCAATGCAAGTCGAAGTTGAAGGCAATGTAAGTCAAAGTTATCCAAGTCGAAGTCGGAGGCAATGCAAGTCGAAGTTGAAGCTAATGTAAGTCGAAGTCGAAGATCAAGATGTCTAATAGAGACTTTCATACCAGACCCTTTTACACATTTTATTGAGCACCGGATTTTGATCTTTCCCCTTTGTCTTTAGACATGACAATTTTAGTATCCATAAGTATTCATTGTTTAGACAATGCATGAGTTTCACAATATCATATGCACAATTTTGATGATGATGACCATAATAGTGAACTCTTTGCATCAAAGACACACCATATCCAACATTCTGTCTTAATAAAAACACCAATATCTATCTCAAAGTCAATACCACATCAACCTGTGATAATGGTAACCATATTGATTCTCCCCCTTTGACAACAATGGCAGACGAGACATTTCTCTGCTCCCCCTGAGGTTATGCTCCTCCTCCTCTGATGAAACCTGTGCAATTCAATTAGATATGGAGATTACCCCCAATTTCTGTCTAAGGTATTCATAAGTACTCCTGGGTAAAGGTTTTGTGAATATATCTGCAATCTGTTCTTTAGTATCCACATATTCCACTTTAACAACTTTTTGAGAGACTTGTTTCCTTAAGAAATGAAATTTGATTGGGATATGCTTGGTTTTTGAGTGCATGACATGATTTTTAGCAAGGTTTATGGCACTGGTATTGTCACAGTTAAGAAGAATTGGATGATCACATTTTATTTGTAAATCTTCTAGAGTTTGTTTCATCCAAATAACTTCAGTGCAGCAGGAGGCAACGACAATATATTCAACTTCTGTTGTAGATAGTGATATGGAGGGTTGCTTTTTACTTAGCCATGACTCAAGACATTTTCCTAGGATTCTCCTCCACTAGTGCTCTTTTGGTCATCAACACTTCCGGCCCAATCTGCATCAGTATATGCAGTTAATATGAATTATTTTGTTTTTGGATACCATAATCCAAAATCCAAGGTGCCTTTGAGATATCTAAAAATCCTTTTAATTGTCTTCGTATGTGTCTCTTTAGGTGCAGATTGAAATCTGGCCACCAATCCTACATCTTGCATGATGTTTGGTCTTGTTGCTGTTGCATATAATAGGGTACCAATCATTGATCTATACATGGTTTGGTCTACTTATAGTGATTCATCATCTTTGCTAAGTTTGCATCCTGTAATCATAGGAGTGCTCATAGGTTTATAGTCTTCCATTTGAAATTTTTTCAACATTTCCTTAATGTATTTGGTCTGAGATATGAATATGCCTTTGTCTAATTGTGAAACTTGTAACCCTAGGAAGAATGTCACTTCACCAAGCATTGACACCTCGAATTCTTTTTGCATTTTTGTAGCAAATTGTTTGCTTAGAGGATTTAGATTACTTCCAAAGATGATATCATCCACATATACTACAACAATAATCATATTTTGATTTCCAGTTTTAGTGTAAAGATTGCTATCATAGCTCCTCTTTTGTAACCTTGCTGCTGTAGATGATTATCAAGTCTTGAAAACCATGCCCCGGGAGCTTGTTTGAGACCATACAATGCTTTCTTTAATTTGCAGACATAGTCTTTATTTTCTGATAAGATAATCCTTTATGTTGTTCCATATAAACTTCACCAAGCATTGACATCTCGAATTCTTTTTGCATTTCTGTAGCAAATTGTTTGCTTAGAGGATTTAGATTACTTCCAAAGATGATATCATCCGCATATACTACAACAATAATCATATTTTGATTTTCAGTTTTAGTGTAAAGATTGCTATTAGTAGCTCCTCTTTTGTAACCTTGCTGCTGTAGATGATTATCAAGTCTTGAAAACCATGCCCTGGAAGTTTGTTTGAGACCATACAATGCTTTCTTTAATTTGCAGACATATTCTTTATTTTCTGATAATATAATCCTTTAGGTTGTTCCATATAAACTTCTTCCTTGAGATTTCCATTTAAGAACGCTGATTTGACATCCATTTGATATATTTTGAAGTTTTTAAAGCATGCAAATGCCAATTTTTTTTTGATAGCTTCTAATCTGACCACAGGGGAAAATGTTTCCTCAAAGTCCATCCCTTCTACTTGTGCATATCCTTTGCACACTAATCTTGCTTTATTCCTGTTAGAATTAGGGCAGTAAAGCAAAACAATAGTGTCTTTTAAATTTTAGTGAGTATAACAACTAGAGCATATGTTCAGAAAACAAATCTATGCTGTAAGAACAGAGAAGACTGAAACATAAGTACCCAGATCTATTAAGTTTAGATATAGCCAATAGTTAAAGAGTAGATCTAGCATAGACTATAGTTCAGATCTATAATGCTGGAATAAAAACTTATACTGATCTACAGATATAAACTCAATACAATCTGATCATGAACAGTAAAGCACACTACAGAACAATGGGTAAACTCAATATACAGTCCAGATCTAATAACTATCAATGCTGATACATAAATCTAGATAGATCAAAACAATATAGAACTCAAAGCAAAATCCAGATTTGAAGATGATAAATAGATAACTTACCTTGTCTTGAAGTCTTACCTCTGAAGAAGTCACAACCAATACCAGAGATACAAAACCATTTGTAATTATGCTCAGACAAAGTCCAGCTCATAGATCCACCATATAGGATGGATCTCTTGCCAAGAGATAAAAGAACTTTCTTGCCACCAAGGGGATAGGGCCACAAAGACTTCCCACAGTCAAACCCTCACACAAACAGTAGGTAAAAACACTCAAACCCTCACACAGAACTTCTGTGGACAAAACCCTCACACAAGGTAGCTTAAGGAAGGCCAAAAGCTCAAGGAAAGAGGTCATGGTCTGAACTGAACAGTAATCATCCCACAGCAGAAGAGAGGGCTGTACCTACAGTCACACCACGACAACAAAAGGGAGGGCCGCACCAACAGTCACTCCACACAGCAAAGGGAGAGCGACACCTACAGTCAACTCACACAGCAAAGGGAGAGCCGCACCTACAGTCACCCCACACAGCAAGGAGAGGGTCGCACCAACAGTCACCTCACAACAGCAAAGGGAAGGAGCTGCACCACACCACAATCCTCAAGGGGAGCTGCAACAACACCAACAACCTCTTCAACAACAAATGGATAGAGGGCCGCAGCAAGAAAGCACTTCAACAATAGACAACAGGAGGGCCGCAACAAGAAGAGAGGATCCACACACTTTAGGAGCATGACAAATGATAAGATGGAATGTGAGGGGTAAGGGGGGTTTAATTTATAGTTGAGGCTAGGGTAATAAAATTATAAATTAAAATAATTATTAAATATAACATGTTTAAATTAAATAATTTAAACATGATATAATTAACATTTAATTTAAACTTTATTTAACCCTTTAAGACAAAACAACATAAAACCCCAAACCAACATAAGCAAGGGTAAGAGAGGGTTTAGGAGGGTTTACAAGGTGGCAATACTTGTTCATTCATTTTCAAAGTGATCTTATTACTTTATCATCATTGCATATGGGATACATCCCTCATGTGGTCATGTCCTCCTTCAAGGAGGGTCATACACCAACAAAATATTTGATCGAGGATCAAGTTGCCCCAGAACTTTTTCTAGGGTCTTATCCACCAAGGTCCAAGACCAAGGATCAACCCATGCCCTAGGCATGGGTACCCTGGACCATGTCCAGGGGCCCTAGACTTATCTAGGGGCTTTAACTGCTTGGTCCTAGACCAAGAACCCCAGTCGTATACTGGGGGCCCTCTCAGGGGTTTTTACTGCTTGGTCCTAGACCAAGAACCCCAGTCGTATACTGGGGGCCCTAACAAGGGTCTTTTGCCATGGCACTGATTGTTTGGTCCCAAACCAAGTACCCCAGGAGTGCACTGGGGGCCCTAGATCTCGTCTAGGGTCTTAGCCATCCTCCCGGAGAATGGCTCTTGCAGCTGCTTATAAATTTAACAATTCCTTATAATTTGACCATCTTCATTAACTTTATTCTTAAAAATCCACTTGGTCCCTACCACATTTTTGTCTTTTGGTCTTGGGACAAGTTCCCATGTCTGATTCTTCTCTATTTGATCTAGCTCTTCATTCACGGCTTTAATCCAATCTTCATCTTTGCTGGCTTCTGCAAATGTTTTGGGTTCTATTAGGGAGAGCATTGCTTGTTCAGATTCATATGTTAGCCTTCTTCTTGTTTCAACTCCAACACTTTTGTTGCCTATGATTTGACTTTCAGGATGATCTCTTTGTACTCTTCTTGATGGTGCTCTTGATTCTTGTCTTGGTGATGCTTCTTCTTCATTTTTTTCTCCACTTTGTGATTCTTCTTCTTGTATTTCTTCAGTTTCTTCTTCTTCATCATCATCTCTTCTTCTTTCATCATCTTGTGAATTGTCTTGAGATTTGATTCTTCTTGATGTTAGATCATCCACCTTTACATTTGCACTTTCCACAATTTTGTGCAATCTCAGATTGTAGCATTTGTAGGCCTTTTTATTGGATGAGTAACCAAGAAGTGTGCCTTCATCTGATCTGGAATCAAATTTTCCTAGATTATCGTCATCTCTTTTTATATAGCATTTGCTCCCAAAGACTTTGAAGTGTTTGACTGATGCTGGTTTGCCAAACCATAACTCATATGGTGTCTTGTCATGGTTAACTCTAAGCTGAGCTCTGTTAAGTATGTATACTGCTTCTCTCCAATAGATATATGGAAGTTTATCTTCATTTAACATAGTTTTGACTACTTCTTGGACAGTTCTATTTTTCCTTTCAGTAACTCGATTTTGTTGAGGAGTTCTTGGAGCTGAAAAATGTCTTTTAATTCCATGAGTTTCACATAACTTATTGAACTCATCTAAGGTAAATTCCCCTCCATTGTCTGATCTTAAGCACTTGATTTTGAGATGAGTCTCATTTTCAACATTTGCTTTGAAAGCCTTGAATTTGTTGAAAGCTTCTGATTTTTCTTTGAGAAAGGATATCCAAGTCATCTATTAATAAAATGAAGTAATGTTCACCCTGCATGCTTTTAGTTCTTGTTGGTCCACAGAGGTCAGTGTGAACAAGTTCCAATGGTTTTGATGTAGAGTATTCTTTTGTTTTGAATCTTACTCTTGTCTGCTTTCCATGTTGGCAGTGCCTACAAACAAGGTTTGAAGGTTTAATAATCTTTGACATATTTCTCACAACTTCCTTTTTATTGACTTTTATCAAATTGTCAAAACCTATGTCTCATTCTTCTGTGCCATAGCCAACTTTCGTCTATTTGGCTCATGCAACATTTTTCTTCATCTTCTATGTTTAAGATATAAACATTGCTTGGTGTTCTTGGTGCAACAACCACTAATTTTCCTGCGTCTTCTTTTCTAATTTCACATTTTTGAGAGTCAAATACAAGTATGTGTCCTTGATCACATGTTTGGCTCACACTGAGGAGATTAGGCTTCAAATTTTCAACTAATAGCACATTTTCTACTTTAGCTTTATTATTTCCTAGATTGACTGTGCCCTTTCCAAGTAATCTTGGCAGAGACATTACTCCAAATGTAACAGTTCCTTTTTTTTTTCCTTTTCAGACTGAGGAATTTGTCTTGATCTCCAGTCATATGCTTTGAACATCCATTGTCAATATACCATTGACTCCTTTTATCTTTAGCATATAAGGCTACCTTACACTCTGTTTCTTTTTCTTCTATTTGTTTTTCTTTCCATGTCTTTTTATGCTTATTTTCTTGAATTTTGAAAATTTTTATGGGATGTTTTGGTAGTCTACAGTTACTAGCTTTGTGACCATAATTATTGCATTTGTGGCATTCAACATTGTAATTTTGTAGTGGAGAGAATGGATTATTGTCTTTGTTTTTTTGACTATTATTATTCTTGTTGTTCTTTCCATAAGCTCTACAATCTACTACTTTATGCCCAAAATTATTGCAAGAGAGACAATATCCAAGAAAGAGATGTTGATACCTTTTGGGGGAAGTGCTTCTTGTAATTGTATTCCATCTGAATTCATTTTCGTTTGCAGATTTCTGTTGATTAGAATCATTTTTTATCTTAGTTTCTTTCTGATTTAAGGAGCTTTGAAGGGCAGCTGCACAACTTTTTGGATTCTTGTCAGATTCCTTAGATGTAGAGTTAGATCCTTTGTTAGACTTATTTTGATCATATCTTAGTCCTGACTTATTGTTTGATGATCTTTGACCGTTAGGAATATCATCCAATATTTTTGAACTCTTTTCAAATTTTGATTGCTTATTTTCTTTCTCAAGTTCTCCTTTTAGGAGGATAATTTCAGCCTCTAGCTTTTCACAATCTTGTTGCTTTTCATTTAGTTGATTTAAAATGACTTCTTCTATTCTTTTAGCTTCTTGGAGTTGAGTCTTTAAATTAATAACAATTTGTTATGTTTTCTTGAGGGTTTTTAAAACTTCATTTTCTCTTGATTTTTGTACTTCTTCATATTCTAGTAGTTGTTCTCTTAATGATTTATTCTTCTTTTTATATTTTCTCAGTTCTTCAAGAGAACTAATAAGTTCTTCAAGGTCTACTTCTCCTTCAACTTTAGAGTTTCCTTCATCTTCATTTGGAGGTTCTATGCCCATAAATTGAAGCTCTGTCTCCTCATCTTCACTCATGTTAGATGATCTACTGTCTTCTTTAGAGTAGACGTTTTTCTTTTTCTTGTAGAATTTCTTTCTGTATTGGGTTTTATCCATTTTACAATATTTTTGGTTGTAAGCTTCTTCATCATCATTATCCTCTTGTTTGGGATAGGGACATTTGTTAGCAAAGTGTCCAATTTTCCCACAGTTGAAGCATTTGAAAGGTAACTTCCCTTTGTATTTTCCAGACCCTTTCTTGAGTTTCCTTATAAAGTTGGTCTCTTCTTCATCTGATATGTTTGAGTGATTTTCATTTGGCACATGCTCATGGTACTTTGTTGCTTTTGATGCTTTGAAGACTGTTTCCCTTTTTGTTGACTTTTCATGCCCGGTTCTCATTTCATAGGCTATAAGAATCCCATGAAGTTCATCCATTGTAAGGTTGTCAAGGTCCTCTCAATCTTCCAAGGTAGATACCTTGGCATCATATCTCTTTGGTAATGATCTCCACACCTTTTGGACAATAATCTTGTCTTTTAGCTCTTCTCCCAATGCTTTGATTGAATTGACTATTTCATCCACTCTTTGAAAATATTCTGCAATATTTTCTTCCTCTTTCATCTTCAGACTCTCAAACTGCCCTCTGTATGTTTGAAGTTTTGCTTGCTTAACTTTGCCATATCCTTCATAGATGACTTTAAGTTTGTCCCAAATTTCTTTTGCTGATTTACAATGCATCACTTTTACAAATATGGGGTTCACTAATCCACCTAGAATTGCATTAACAACCCTTGAATTATCATTGCAAAGTTTCTTTGTAGCAAAATCTGAAGGTGCAATAGTTGGTGCAGTGCAACCATTTACAACAGATAGCCAGACATCACATCCAAGAGCCATCAGTTAACTTTTCATCCTTATACTCCAAAATGCATAATCATTTCTTTTGAACAATGGTGCTGTGTTGGAGGACATTCCTTCTTGTTGATCCATTGGATTTCTCAGAATCTGCCCGCAAGTGGTTAAACTGTGGTGAAGGAACCTGCTCTGATACCAATTGTTGAAATGTTGGCCAATATTGAGAGGGGGGCGGGGGGGGCGGGGGGTGAATTATTATTGCTTCTTTTTAACAATTTTTAATAATAATTAATTATTAATCACAACAATTGATCAACAAGAATGTATTGAGAACATAAATTAAATATAACAATCACAAAAAATACAAGTTACAATGTGTAGGAGACACCAATTTCTCTTCTTTTGAGCACCAACTCAAGGAGACACCAATCCCCTATTTAGAGCACCAACTCCCTTGTTTTCAAGCACCAATTTGAGGAAACACCAACTCCCTTGTTTTAGGCTTCAACCTGTAGAGGACTCCAATCCTCTCTTGCTCCTCCCTTCCACCCTCACTTCATGTGTATGTTTCAGGTTTCATATACTTTCTTGGACTCTGCTTCTGTGTTTGATCCTTTGAATTAGAACACATAGACACTCTTATTCCACTATACCTTTTTGTTTATATAGTATTCCAATAGGTATGAAATTGAACCATTGTGTCTCTTTGTATGAATTAATGCACCTCTTCATTTAATTTAATAATAAGATAACATTTTGTCATTAAAATTTTTGTCTTTAATTCAAAAGACTTCACATCCCTTGTAAGTTGTTTTAGCATTAATAGGAGATCTGGGTTCTTAATTGTCTCACCAACATAGAATTCTATGTTTTAATTATAACTCTGGCTGTTTATAGGACGGGAAATTTTTGACCACTTAAACCACAAGTCGAGTCGGAACATAAAATAGAGTCGACCACTCGGAAGTCAAAATGGAAAAATGAGTCGGCCAAAATGCAAGTCGGGTTGAGGCAAAATAAGTTGAGCAAAGTCAAGTCGGAAAGTACAATAGAGTCGACCACCTGGAAGTCGAAATGGGAAAAATGAGTCGGCCAAAATGGAAGTCGGATCGAGGCAAAGTAAGTCGACTAAAGTTGAGTCGACTAAGAGTCAAGAAATGCAAGTCGAAGTCGGAGGCAATGCAAGTCGAAGTCGAAGGCAATGTAAGTCAAAGTTATCCAAGTCGAAGTCGGAGGCAATGCAGGTTGAAATTATCCAAGTCGAAGTCGAAGGCAATGCAAGTCGAAGTTATCCAAGTTGAAGTCGAAGGTAATATAAGTCGAAGTCGAAGATCAAGATGTCTAATAGAGACTCTCATACCAGACCCTTTTTACATTTTATTGAGCACCATATTTTGATCTTTCCCCTTTGTATTTTGACATGACAATTTTAGTATCCATAAGTATTCATTGTTTAGACAATGCATGAGTTTGACAATATCATATGCACAATTTTCATGATGATGACCATAATATTGACCTCTTTGCATCAAAGACACCATATCCAACATTCTATCTTTATGAAAACACCAATATCTATCTCAAAGTCAATACCACATTAACCTGTGATAATGGTAACCATATTGATCCTCTTTGCATCAATGTCAACACCAACACCATATACCCTCTTTGACATCAATGCCAACACCATAACACCATGTCCAACAACCCTATCCCTAGTTAAGACGTCAAGCCCAAGAAGTGTGGTGTAAGGCCTCCAAAGGCAAATCGTTGGGCTAGATAGGGCTAGGTGTCAACTCCAAGGTCTTCTCTCTTTCCTCCAAAGGCAATGCCCAACCTCTGTCTTGCCCCCAAAGTCCGGGTCATGTCATCCAACCTGTGGGCTTCTTGCCCCAATGAAGGCCCAAGTTGGGCCTGCTCCTTCAAAACGTCCATCAGACAAGATCTTGCAAAGACAGATGAGTGCGCTCTCCAAGGGTTTCAAGTCAAATGTATCATGGCAAGTAAAATCACATTTAATACAAGAGCCACCTAAACATTTGCATTAAAACTACTTCATCAAATTAAACAAGTGCTCAAAGACCCTATGCAATTTGCCAAGTTTAGGTATGGGAGGGTTGTCAAGGTGACCTATTGGGTGAGTCATTCCGTAAGTCAAGGAGTGTTTCCTAGGTGGACCCCTCTCTAAGTCATGTGGAGAAAATGAAATGGATGGGGGTAATACTTTTGGGCATGGGGTTCATAACATACAAGGGTTTGTATTGTCTCATTTATGGGTGCCTTTGTAGAGGATGTGCTGCACCTTCGTTTTCAATGCAACCTTTTTCCAAGCCCATTTATTTGCCATTAATTAATTAAAGTCTAGAACAATTGGGTACTCCAAAAGGGTAATATAAGACTTGGGAGACAGTACCACAATGTCACTTGAAGGGAGAGGTACACAGAGTGTCATAGGGGTAAAGCAAAGGTTGTAACGCACTTGTGTAGATCCCTTAGCAAGTGGGACATCTATATAATATGAATTTGTTTCTTGCAGGTCTTTGATTTTTTAGGAGAAATGTTTCATCGTTCTCAAGACCTCCTTGGTCGAGCATCTGGAAGGTTATAGTTTTGGCTTTTATCTTTTTCTATCTACATTCCCTCTGGGCCTTTAGCCCATTCTTCCCATGAAATGAGGTACAATCCCTTCTTGGGTCAGTACACTCGAAAATCCCAAAAGATAAGGAGGTGAAAAGGATGAAGTGTGAAAAATGATAAGTATGATCGGGAATGACACAATGACTCATCAAGGGGACCTCCTTGTAACAAACCCATTGCCAAGGGTGACCACTTACTAGGGCACAATGTCAACCGCCAAGGTGAAACAGGGCAAAGAGCATAATTTCCAAGTAGACGTTCTATAATCAAAAGCAGCGTTAAATGCAACATACTTGAATACCTGACTTGTACCTCATGGAGCAAGACCCATTGTCTTCCGGAAGCAAGCTGATGGGGTGAATGCCATCATGATGAAACGAGGATGTGTGGTGGTGAAGTGGTTCTCTGTCTGTGCATGTGGACGTTGTCAATCATCTGTCTCTCGGTACTCCATGTCTGCAACCCGAGGGCCTCGAGACATCATCTCCCTAGTTATCCCTAGAAATTGGGGATAACAGGACCAATACCTCCTAGCCAAATAAGTTTAAGGAAAACAATGCTACACCTCCAAAAACCATGTCAAAATAAACACCAAATATAATGCTAGAAGTATAGTAGACCACTAAGATGGGCATGAAAGTAGAACAGGCACTTAAAACAAAGAAAGAGCTTGTGAAGCACTAGCAAGAAACATAAGGCCATGGGATATCCTAAGCATAATACTCATAACTGTTAGAAATAAAAAGATGTGCTCGTTTTTCCATAGACAATATAGCAATATTGTCACCCAACCATAGGCACAAAGGCCACCCTCGAGCACTTTAACCTTGACAAACAAAATAATTATGGAAGCAGACCAATAGCCAACCAAGGTAGCGAACCTTTCTCCAAGGCTAGCGCACCAAGAAAGAATAACCAAAAACCAAGCAGAAAGTCCAAACCATAACCAAGAGAAAGTCCAACCAAAATCCAAAATCCTAGTTGCAGCACCTGCAGCTGCACTCCCTCCCCAAACTTGCGCACCACTAATCTTATGCAGTTGTGAGTGAGTGAGTGTCAAATCAGCTCTAGCGCCCTCTATTTATACTGCGCTATCTCACTTGATTGGGCCGACTTCTCTTTTTGGAGGTTAATAACTCAATATTAAATATTCTCTTGAGTTGACTTGTCTTCTAGGGTTATTATCCAACGTTTTAGGGTTTCTCTTGCTTCTTGGAATATTCTAGTCTTGTCAAAGGTTACACATAGAGGTTAATACCTCGCGCAACTACCATAATATCAACACTCCCTCCTAGCTAGGGAGGTATTAAAAGCAATGATATTGAGCACAGACAAACCATTCAACCGGTAGCATCATCATAGCCACACAAACTATCTCATGATCACATAGATCAACTCACGAGCAACATCATCACTATCAGTACCATTTGATAGCATCAACTGCATCATCTCTCGAAGCCATATTCCATCTGAGTAATCAGGCATGATGCTAAATAAGTCACTCACTCCACAGAGTGATACAAGAACCATTCTTCTAATCTGGACATATGTCCTAGAAGAATGACTGTCCCAACAGATGCTGAAAGCTACGCCATGGGCTACAGAGACCATTCCTATAGGAATGTCAGTCTAGGACTATTTTCTAATCAGGTCATATGTACCATAGAGATCCATCTCTACCTATATGCCTTAGAAAATATCGGTCCTAAACCATTTTCCTAATTGGGCCATAATCTGTGCCTTAGGAAAATACCAGTCCATGATATGTCAACAAACTGTCAACCTGGACCATTCTCGACACAGAGAATACCTGTCCACCAACAATCTGTTATGTCTGGACCATTCTCCGCCTAGAGAATGTTTGTCCACGAACACACTGACTTATCCATCTAGCTGGCAATCAACTCCAACACTAGTGATAGTCTCCATGGCACTTAGATAGTAGCATATTGTTGCTATAATGCCATCCAATAGAGCACAACTGTGTCTATCCATACTCATAGTAGTATACAACTACTATCCACTGGTACACAACCACTCCTAGTAGCACATCGCTACTAACCAGTGACACACAGTCACTACCAGTGGATCACATCCACCACAGTAGCATACAACCACTGTCCAGAGACATACAGTCTCCACAACAATCATATCATCTGATATCAACCTGCATAAACAATATCATGATACAAACTGAGTCATTTGGGCCATTCTTCCACTCACATCTGTGAGATCTGGAAGAGCATCTGCCCTCAGAAAGTAAAACATCAGCCATGGGCTATCTGGACTATTCTTCCCAAGCATAGAAGAATAACTGTCCTTGATTTTTGAGCCTGGACCATTCACCTAACTGGGCCATTCCTCTGGCACTAATCATAGTGCAACTTGGAGAGAAAGACTCCGCCCTAGGGAATACCTGTCCCTGATTGATGAACCTGGACCATTCCTCCGGCACTAATCACAGTGCAACTTGGAGAGAATGTGTCTTCCCTAAGGAATCACTGTCCGGACCATTTCCTATGGAAATGACTGTCCTGCACCAACCTCCAAAACAAACCATTCTTCGAAACTGCTCACAACTGTGAATTTCGAAAAAATCACTGATTGGTGAGGCAAGCCATTCTACTTGACCACTACTCAGAGTGATTGCCAAGAAGAATGATTGTTCTAGACCATTTCCCCACACTGGCCACACGGGGAATTGTTGTCTATGGTACATCAACAATCTATCGGATCATTTTCATTACGAAAATGACTGTCCGATCTGGACCATTTTCCGAATTGGAAAATCACTGTCCATCAGAAATCTCGAACCACTTTTCGGACTGGAAAGGAACTGCCCAGCTTGGACCATTTTCCGAACTAGAAAATGACTGTCCATAAATCAATAACATATCAATGTTCTCTCCCAACCTGGGAGTAATCACTTCCTTTTTCAATAAGGAAGTCGTCTCCACGAGTCCCAACTTGTCCCTTAAGTACGCAAACTTTTCATCTTGAACAAAGACTTTACCAAAATATCTGCTATCTGCTCATCTGTGGAGATATACTGGAGAACCACTTCTCCCCTTTGGACTTTAACATGAAGAATATAATGCTAGATCTCAATGTGCTTCAACCTATCATGGAACACTGAGTTCTCTGAAAGCTTCACATAGCTCTGATCATCACAATATATCACAGTTGAATTCAACACTTAATCAAACAATCCATAAACCAACTTACGGAGCCACACTGCTTCCGTACAAGCATCACAAGCTGCAATATACTCTGCTTCTGTAGTGCTGAGTGCAACAAAATTCTGTTTCCTGCTAGCCCATGACATCGTGGAAAAACTCAAACTGAAACATATCCAAGTAGCACTTCTTCTATCATCTGCACTCCTTGCCCAATCTGAATCGATAAACTTATGCAACTGTATATCATAACTTAAACGTCCCACAAAACAAATATCTGACTGAGTCTTCTCCAAATACATTAACGAGCCAATCAATTGTTGATACATAGACGAGCCTATTGGATTAGAGTGTCTCAACTTCTTCAGATTTGTCATCATGGGAGTTTGCCATGGATTTGCAATCCATCATCCTGGACGTCTGAAGAACCATTTCAATATACTTCCTCTGTCATAGGAAGTTTTCACCACGCTTCTGCTGTACATGAGAGGCTCTGCACCAAGTTTGCTTGAATCCATACAAGGTCTTCTTCCATATGCATACAAGGGTCTCTTTCTGGTATACCTCAAAACCTCGAGGTTGCTCTACATACACTTCTTCTTCAATTACTCTGTTGAGAAGAACAATCTTTACATTCATTTGATGTAAACTCCAACCCATGGATACTATAGGAGATATAATGGCTCAGGTAGAGGTATGTCTGGTTACTGGAACAAGCTGTCATCATAGTCTTCTCCCTCCTATAGGGAGAACCCTCTAGCCCTGAGCCTTGCCTTGTATCTATCAATGCTCAAGTCTTTTTCACAATTTCTCACATACATTGTTCTTCATCACAACTTCCTTCCATTCCTTTTGCTTGACTACTTCTAGTGGGTTCAAACTGGTTCAATTGATTGTTCTGACTTTTCTTTCTTTCTTGGAATCTTCATGTTCTTCCTCATGTTTTTCTTCAATGTTGGAGTCCATGTAATCTTCTATAGATTACATGCCCTTCTTTCCTGAAGGCTCCAACCTTTCGTCATAGGAACACAAATGTAGATGGACAACCAAGGATATTCAAGGCTTCTTTTCGAAAAAGACTTCTTATAGAGTCAAACTGAACACGTGTTGCTTATCATGGCTACTACTTTCAATGGGGAACATGGACAAATACTTTATAATCTTCATGGATTCTTCAATGGATCATATCATTTAGGATTAGCTCCCTCCTAATCCTGGCTTCATGCATGAATGCATGCTCTTCTTTTGGAATCCTGCAATCATCTCCCTCCATCTGAGAGAGTCCATGCTTCCGTCTGCTGCATCTCTCTTTGCTTTCTGCAAAGTGTCACAAGCCTATTTTGGTTTCCTTTTGATTTCTGACTTCCTTCGAGTCTGACTCCTCTGAGTCTCTTTAAGTTTGTTTCTATCTGTTCTGATTGCTACCCATTTGGCAATTGTGTCATCCTCATAAACTTCTTCTATGACAACTTCTGCAAGGATTGTTCATCAAACGTATTTCACAAGGGTGCCTGCCCGGAACAAGAGCAACAAGAACAAATGAGAATATCTATCTAGAGGAGATGTTAGTTCAACTTGCGAACAAGTACAATAAGCATCTATATCAATAGTATTCATATGTAGTTGAGTATTCATTGCACCTAGCAATAATAGAATCTTTCAAAGATTGCTTTCACAATTTTTAATGTAGCAACTATCACCTTTGATATACACAAATTAGAAGCTTAACAATTTAATCAAACCTGGAACCTAAAGCCTCAACTGCTATGGAGGGTGCGCTTGTTCTTCTGAATGCACTGAATTCAAGATTACAACTTGGACAAGATCTCTAGTACTTTCTTTGCAAACACACTCATGTTTTGCTAGATGATATAACTTAGATAGCATATACAAGTGCATACCTTTAAAACATTGTAGCATCGTCCAACTTGTCTTCCAATCTGAAACTAGATACCATCTTGACAAGAAGAGATTAGAAACTCCATCAGAAGATTCAATGATTAGAACAAGTTAGAAACTCTAAACTTTCAACTTTAACCACAAAATCAATTTGACTAGAAGTCATCCTTTGACTTTGACTTTGACCAACCAACCTTTGACTTTGAATTTGACTTTGACCAGTCAAACTTTGACTTTGACTTTGACCAAAGATTCAAACCTGACATTTTTGCTAGCTGAGAGTACCAAGAGGTGCGCTAGGCTAGGGCTCACTAGGATGTCAAGGAATTAGGTCAAATGTTTTATCATAAGTGCTCGAACACAAGGGTTAGGGTTTGTTGCAACTGCATAATCAGAAAAACTAGCTGCAGCTGTAACTGGTGCCATAACGAGCTTAACAAATAACTTCCCAATCTATCTTCCAGTGGTTAGACTGTTTGAAGATAGTGTGGGCCCATAACGTAGGTGAAGACATGTGTAACTAAGTGATTGGCCATTGCCACCTCACCAACTCTCTTCTGCACTTTAGGCTAGGTACAATGGAATCCTAGCCAAGGGGGGCTTCCCTATTGTTCACTAAGCTCACTTCGTGTAGTATGGAGTGGGAGTGAAAAGAACTTAGCAACAAATAACAAAAAGGAAAACATGGAAAAGGAATTTGATGGTTTTGGGGGTGATGGATGAAAGGGAATAACTAGTGCCGTATTTGTTGGGCTATGGAGTCATGCATGCAACTTTAGAGGGTGGTTGTAATGAAGGATTACAGGCTATAAGCAGCCAAGGTGAGGTGCCCTATTGTTGAGTTTGTTGAATTTTGATGAAGATTTGTACCTTGGACAAGTGGTTCCTATGGGTTTTTAAACTTTTACCTAGGAATGTGGTCCACAACTTAAAAGTGTGTCTTTTTCATAAAGTCACTTTATAAGTGGTAAAGTGAACTTTAAATTA
>ML779355.1:176065-198621 GCA_009831015.1 Picea engelmannii
TATATCATCCATCCTCTTATCTGCTGAAAATCATCTGAAAACTGTGCCAAGTGCTGGAAATCCAAGGAAGAGGGGAGTGCTCACCAAGATGAAGTGTCTACCCCATCAAACATGACCATAGGACCATGGTAGACACAAAAAATCTCGTGTATATAGCAAGGGTTTAGAATTAGGTTTAGGGTTTTAGGATTTTACTTTATTTTTCAATTTTTAAGTGAATTTGGTGGGTCCACATGTACCTGTGGGCAGAACTGTATGAAACTGACTGGTTTGTTAAAAAATACAGAACCAACCGGTTCAAATTGGAATGACTGGTTGTATACCATATGGACTGGTTGATGCGCCAGTTGTGCCTGGAATCCCTTGGAACTGGTTTGATTGGGCAGTTCAGCCTGTTCCAGTCCGGTTCTGATAATACTGGGAATGTGCAATGTCGAACACAGTTTTGAATTTTACAGTTGAGTTACATCACAGACTGTTTAATATCTTGTTGTATAACAGATTTGGGAGTACTTTGCATAGTTTTGGAGCATCCTTCAGACTAGATCCCAACACTAATTTAACAAGCGTGGGTCAGACAGCTTTGGCCTCGAGACTCATGGAAGATAACGGCATTTCTTCATTTTCTATAGCAAGCTTAGAAAGGATCACCACAGATTACAAATTTTGGAAGAATTCCTTATAAAAGACATTGAAAGAATCAGTGAAAACTGAGTTGAAGAAAAGAAACTGAGTGGTATTGAGCAAGAAGATTAGAGGACGAATCTGCTTCTCAAAGTCTGGATAGTGTTGAGTGCAGTTTAGACGTGTGTGCAAATTCCAACATGAAGCCCCTCGAAGATCAAGTCATGGAGCGAATGCATAGTTTTAGGCCGACTTTGGCCCATGCACAGATTTAAATAATGTTTTCTTTTGATTATGCCGGCTGTCTTGGGCTGACTTATGGTCCCAAGGAGGTTTTATGGGCTCGTGAAGCATTTGACATTATTGTATCATTATGCATTTATATAGGCTCTTTGGTCATTTGTAGAGCACAGGTGAGAGAAGTATCATTGTAAGCTGTCCCATAAATTAAATTTAGCCAGATTATTTCATCAGATCTATTTGTGGTTCCTTACTGAATTCTGAAAATGAATCTGATGATAAGTCAATAATCTTATCCTATATACTAAAATATCAAGATGTATATCCACCCCCTTTCCCTGTAATTGAGTGTAAGTTGGACTAGTTTTGATTAAATTTATAAGATCTTTGTTGTTTCTTAAAATTCTCTTGGCATTGCATTTCATGGCAAGGATCAAATGGATTATCATATATATATATATATTTGCAGCTTTGCATGCTATCTTGGAAAAAGTAGATTTATTTATCTAAATTTATGTTAGTTTCGGAGTGGTTGTTGGTCTTTATTTCGTACCAGAGTTTTGGTTGCTGTGAGCAACATGGACATGCTAGTTACTTATAATGTGGGTAACCGCTTATTAATTGACAAAATTTTGCAGGGACTGCCCACAAGCAATTAAAGAAGCTGTATCAAGCCTCATCTTTGCTGCAGCAAGATGTGCTGAAATCCCGGAGTTACAGAAATTGCGTGGCCTTTTTGCTACGAGATATGGAGATGAGTTTGCAATTGCTGCAGTAAAATTACATCCTGATTGTGGTGTGAGCCAAAAGGTGCTCCTAATGACACAGATTGGTTTGAAAATCTATTAAGAGCAATATTTTATACCATATTTCTTATTCTTTTAAAACTCTATTGCTTTCAGTGAATATTTTTGAATCTCAAACAGATTTATCCGTTGTCTTGCTGCCTAGATTATAGAAAGGTTTTCAGCGACAACCCCGTCAAATGATGCAAAGTTGAAGCTAATGAAGGAAATAGCAGACAAAGCAGGTCTCCAATGGGATGATTCAAACCTTGAGGAAAATTTTTGCAGTCCCAAAGATTCACAGGTAAAGTGCTGCTTATTCCCAAATCTTTTTCCTTTTAATGGTTCTAAATTCTAAAGCTTATATTTTGGCCATAACTTCTGAATTGTTTTTATTGAAGGATGCATCCAGGAGTAAATGTTTCAATTCTTTTCAGAAGAGGGTCAACTCCTCGCATGAAGTTGTTTTAGATAGTGAGTTCTCAAGTGATGTTGGAAAACAGAAAACTGCAATTTACAGTAGAATCGAAGACTCCAGACCAATTGGATGTGAAGCGGATGCCTATGAGAGAGATATTCCTGTTGTTACAAGCAGTCTCAGAGAGATTCCTGTTATTCCAGATAATGTTGGCAAGACTTCTCAAGTAAAGCAGATAAAGTCATTTTCTAGCTCAAGAACAAATGCACACAAATCCTTTAGATCTTTAAGTTATTCTGATGGAGAAGCTAATGTTAGGTTTGTGGATACTGATGCCACTAGCGCCACTAAACCTGTTGATCAGGCAGATAGAGTGAGATATTTGGCTGTTGCTGGTGAAAAAAATTCAAATAAGGAGTGGATCAAAGCAGAGACGGTTGATTTACCCTTTGATACGGGCTTAGAAAGCAAAGAAGATCATGGACGAACAAGACAAGCTGCTAATAAATCTCAGGAAAACAAGAATTCATGTCAGACTAATGCATGTAAATATACAAATGGGCATGCTAATACTTCTTTCCTAGAAGAAAGCAAATGGGTACCTGAGAAAGATTTTGGTTTGAGATCAGCTGCACCACTTAAATCAGACATTGCTTACAAAACTAAATCTAGTGATGGACCAACTAAGCTTGGTGAAAATGGTGTACAGGATGGCAGTCATGGTAGGCGCAATAGACGATCTAGGTGCGCAGAACAGGATGGTGAATATGTGGAAGTCAAAAAATTTACTAGACCTTATGGAGTATTGGATACTGATGCTACACATGAATGTAAATCGGAATTTCAAGTCTCATCAGAAAATGGAAACAAGGTGGGTTCAAAATCAAGCAAACGACGTCCCAGATCAAGTCGGTATGACACTGAAAAGGGCAATATGTATGACAACCCTTCTAGCTTTTCTGGGACAAATGGATCAGATTATACTGCTGTTGAGCCTTCACTAAGGAATAGCATGGGAAGGAAAATATATGATGAAGGATTTCAAGAAAGCTCTACACTGAACAGCAGTTCATTAAATTATCCCAACAAAGAAGAGCAAACATGTCAGATTATGGGAGATAAAATAAAAAACAGAGTGCATATTCAAATGCACAGCTCCCATAAAAGGCACGATTATCGGAATGAATTAGATTCAGATGACAGCACATTCGTTGAAGTGGATAACATCTCTGCAGCAAGATATGATCCATCTCCAGTACCTGAAAGGCTATCTAGAAGGGAAACTAGCAGAAGAGTGTATTGTGCCACTGAAGCTGCTACACATGAGGAAGTGAGATGCAGCTATAGGAGGGAATTGGATAAGGGTACCAAATATCTAAACACGAGGTCTTGTGGAGTCACCAATAATGCTAGCCAAACAGGGCATGAAGAGGAGCATGAAATGTATCATTCTGTGAAAGAGACATTCTATGAGAACACTGAAAGCAATTTAAATTCTTTTCATAGGGTGCCCTATGAATTGCAAAAGCATAGGGAGAAAGGGGAAAGAACTGGTCAGAGATTGTATACTGCAGATGATTTGTCATGTAAGAACATTTATCATGTTGATGATCATGGCTCAGGTTCAGAAGCACATCTAAAGCAGCCCGAGAGTAGAAAAGAATATACTACATCCACATATCCACAAAATGTCGAATCTACAAAGAGATCTCATGTAAGTTTGCGACCTCAGGATGGGAAACCAAGAGTAGGAGGCATTAATTCTTTAGATTCAACACATGCACATGTCTATCATGTCCATCAAAATTCAGATCTGCAAGATCAGTACTTCCAAGATCCTGAGAGCTTAGGTTCATACATAAATGAAACTGACATGGCTGGTGGCAAGTCTGAAAGGAGCCGTTTGGATGGCAGGTATGGTAGCTCTAAGTCACTAGAATGCAAAAAAGGTTATACTTCTATGGAGGAACCATTTGCTAGTAGCCATGAGGATGTTCATCAGAGTGATGAATCTTCAGCCAAAATGGGAAGGTATCATAGGGTGCAATCTGAAAATAAGGAAAAAGTATATACTCCTAGGAATTCCAATATGAGGATTGCTGAGGAAGGGATTACTTGGCAAGCTGCACAAAGGGATGGCATTGCTGAAGCCAAGGACTGTTCTACTGGGAAAGGTAGAAGGCAAGATATTCAACAGCCAGAGTCAGGCAGATCTAGAAATAGTCGAAGAGCTCATCATATTCAGTCTGACAGTCTTCAATCAGAATGTCTAGAGTCATCCAATGTCAAAAAAGTTCTGAAATCCACACAGAATCACTCTTCCATTAATAGTCATCTTCCACCACTACCACCTGAACACAATTCCCAGCATAGACCTTATAGTTCAATTATTCCTGGAAATGGATCTCCTTCTCAAAGATCTTCACCAGAACCTTACAGGAGCGTGTCTTTGCCGCCAAAATCTCCTGTTCGATCAACTTCATTGCAGTCTAAACTTCTCAAGAGTTCGTCTGATGTGGGTATCTCTAACACAGCACATGTGCATCCCAAGCTCCCTGATTATGATGACTTGGCTGCTCATTTTGCAGCCTTAAAGCAGCAACGCCAATCAAAGTAATACTCTTGAATGAGGCTGTTCATTCTCCCAGTGCATGAGCAACCTCGCTCCTGCATTTACTCTACTCATATTGCATTGATTTCATGACAGTTAGCTCAGAAGTACAGACTTTGGTATTTTCTTCTCATTTGCTACTGTTTGTAACTTGATCATACTAAATTGTATATTAATTTATTAGTCGCAGCTGTCTCATAGAAACTTTTTCCTAGCAACTCACAAGTATGTAACACATAGGTTGTTTATATAGAAGAGACTTTGCTAAAATAAACATGAAGCTTGATCTTTTTGTAAATTTTTTTGGAACACTGGATTTTTTTTCATAGAATGTAGAATTGATTCATGTAATGACTCTTAGGGGAAGTCCTTGCCAAGAAAAAGTGACTACCAAATTGATAAATGAATAGTCCAGGAAATGATATAAAGAAATGGTCAGATGGATTTTCCAATTGTTATTACAACTCACATATTTGCATGAGATTGTTTTCCTATTTTGACTGTAGGCACTGAACTTTTAATACAAAAAGTACATTTGCTGACTAATTAATGTCTTCAAAAACAAAATCTTTTGCTAAATGACTCTCGGAATTGCTAATTTATGCAGAATTCGAAGTGTTTACAATGCTGGTTGACATTGGCTCTTCTTAACTATTTAGCATGATACTGATTGATTGTTAGTGTGCACATTTTGTTTTGCACGAAAATAATATTGTATTAAACTACAAAACCCAATTCTGCGCCTTCTAACACTTTCTAGTGATCGTCATGAAGAGTAAAATATATCTGAATTTGATCCCTTAAAGGAAAGGGTCAGAAAAAATGGAAAATAAAAGAGGCCACGTTGCCACTAGTACCACGTAGCCCTAACTGCCAACAGCCAGCAAAGAGCAGTAAACCTAATGGGCAAGCTAGCTTGAAAGAGAAGGAGATTGGAAGAAAGTGATGGAGGAAGAGCAGTAAACCTAATGGGCAAGCAAGCTTGAAAGAGAAGGAGATTGGAAGAAAGTGATGGAGGCAGAGTAGACGCCGCATGCGACAGCCATTCCGATTCAGAGTAGACGTCCGTATTGACAGCCACTCTAGAAATCAGAGTAGGCGCTGCGTAAGATACATCCATTCTGTGTCTTCCGTTTGACCTATAGAGTAAGTACAAAGTAAATCTGCACGTGCAGACGTGCAAACCTCGTTATGTACGTGTTTTGGTATTTAATAGTCTGGAGTTTTTCTACTCTTGAAGGGTATTTTCCAGTTCAAATCTGTTTGTAGTTTTTTCCAGTTCAAATGTGTGTAGAATGGTGTAGATTCACTGTATTTCGATGTCACGTTCTTTCAGTTATTCGTTGAGTTTCTATACAGCGATTTGGCAGTATGTGGTAGTGTTCCTTTTTACAGTTTTTTTAAGCTTTGCTCAAAGTTTGTTGGGTGTAGAAGATTTAACTCGCTTGGATAAATGGCACAACATTGTAAAGTCCACTAAACACAGGAAAGTTTCAAACAAAGATTCAAGTTGAATCGCAGAGAGTGATATCACCCTTGTTTCTTAATCAAATCCCGAAGAAATATGTATCAAAATTCAAAGGACCAGCTTTCATCGTAGCAATAGGAAAAAATAGAAGCAAATCCACTGTCAATTATTAAAAAATTATTAAAATAGCAAAGTACAAGTGGGAGGGATTTTTGACTTCTAAGAACTATTTGTATTATTCGTCTTTTTTATTTGGATCTGGATACTTGCTAGAATTATTTGGATCTGGATACTTGCTAGAAGAAGAAGAAATAATTTTAACGTCCACGAGGTTAACAATAGCTTATGGGACAGATCGCCTCACACACTGATTTCAACAATTCAGCCCTTTTCCTGTTCAACTTGATGATGAACTCCCTTAATTTCTCCATTGTCCCCTCACTGAATAAGTCATTCCAAGAGCTAGTTGTCAAGATATTGATATAGTTGGTCTCTGCTGTTTTTGAAAGCTTCACACTCTAAAATGAAATGCTTTTCTGTTTCCACTTTTCCGGAGGTGCAGAACACACACACCCTTTCTTCCCAAGCTTCTTTTGGTCTTTTCCAGCGCCCAGTTTCACAACGGAGTTGATGGGAATTGGTTCTTAATTGGGCAATAAACATTTTGGCTCTCCAAGATATATTGGCCCCGATGTACGCTTTTTGATGATGATTGTATGTGGGGTTAAACTCTTCAATATAGTACTATTTCTTTCTCCTGAGCCCTTATCCCAAGTTCACTTGTGGAACCTATCAATAACAAAAGCCTTTATCTCTTTACTGTTGGTAGGGCACTTGTTCAAGTGGATATCCCATTTACCAAGCCATTTAATATTTTGTTTCATCCACGTCTTCTTCCTTTTGCACAATATGTCATTGAAAACGACCTTAGGCCACCGATTGTCTTCCATTTGCTCAATTTTTTTTAGATATCTTATGAGACACACCATAGCAATTGCTTCAATAGGAGCAACCCCCATTTCACTCAGCATGATATCATAAGGGATTGAACTTTTAATTTTAAACTTGTTTGTGATCAAGCATTTTTGAATCTTCTCAATTTGTTTCCACTGTAAGTCAGATGTGTTGCTGGCCCACACTTCACAACCATATAGAACCACTGGGATCACTAAAAGCCCAAATAGAGTTTGCATAGTCTTCCAATCCCATAGCTCTGCTTCTTTGCATCTATTTTGAAAAGCATAGAATGCTTTCCAACCTCCCAAAGTTCTTTTCTTTTTGCAGCCTTCCCAACTTAGATTTTTGTTGAAGTCAATTCCGAGGTATTTGTAAGTGTTGCGAAACTAATGCACTGTCCTGTCAAGATATATTTTGGCGTATTAGATTAACACTAGATATATTCAAGAGTTCTAATAATATGTATTGATGTATGGTGAAGGTCATTAATCTTGAGTGGATTGCGTGGATTAAGTTTATGATTAATAGTAATATTGGTAGTTAGGAGTGATTATATTGGTAAAAGTATTATTGGTAAATTTGGTTCACTAATACTATTTCATACATTTTACATCTTTCAAGTATCCCCTCCTACACAAGTTCAATAGAGGGATTTTACTAGCATTCATTTCAACACAAATTCCAGGATAAGAGAGAACACAACACTTGGTAAAGGATCCCGTGGCAAGAAGTTTCTTTAAATGAAAGAGTCTCTACATCCCAAAGAAAAGCGGGGAGGTGAGCGAATTTAACTCATACATGTATAGGCTTGAAAACTAAATATTGTTGGATTGAAACTTTGATTATTGGGCTTCCATGATAATATTAACTTGCCCCAAAACTAGGGGCCACCTTGGAGTGTTACATTCTAGTGTCCTAAAGAGAAGTAGATGCAAATGAAATCTATAGGCCAAAACCAAGGCTTAAGAGGCCATTGACTAAGATGTCCCATGGTTTTGTCGCCCATTAAAAGAAATCTTCAACAAATCACTAGAAGCCTTCGAATCTAAGTATTGCACCCCTTGTTACTGGACAAATCGGTCCGTGCAGACACAGGCTGATCTCCCTAGACTCACAAACCAAGATTAGATCAAAACAAACAAAACATATAACTTTCTCTAGGTTGATATAATCAAATTACCAATTAGCAAATGATTCATACCTTGTAATCACCGATTGTCCTCGCTAGTTGTATCTTCCAACCGCTTTGTCGTGAGACTTATGTATGATAACCTGCAAGAAACACACGCCAAGAAAGGTGAAAATAACAAGTATAATTTGATACAACCTATGCAAATGATTAAGGAGAAATGCAATAAAAATAATCAAATAAAGACAACCTTTGTGGGAAAGAAACTATATCACTGTATTAATGATAATGAAAAGAGATTACAACCAAAGCTGCCTTGATGTTGTGGAGCTCCTTCCAACAAGCTCATTGCTCCAATACCCGCAATGCATCCATGAAATCCATCACCGTCAGCTCACTCCTTTAGCTAAGATTGAATTCCTCAAAGCCAAAGAATTACTAACAATCTTCTAACAACAAACCAAAAGCAAAGCTATCAATCATTATTCTTCATTCACTATTTTCTATTAATCTTTCCTCATGAGGGAAGCCTCCTTTTATAGATTGAAGAGGAAAAGGGTGAGGAGGTTAGAATGATAGGTTAGGATCCCCCTAGATTAGGAGTATGGGTGAGATCCAAACCGAACGAAGAACACCTCATCTTGAAGCTTCTCTTCTAGAATCTTCTAGAATTTCATCGTTTTCTCCCCTTTTAAACAGTGTCACACCCTGTAGTGGAGCAACTTGAGACACTATCACACCTTGTAGTGGTGCAACATGCGACACTTGAGGGTGTCACACCATGCAGTGATGCAAGCTGTGACACTCTCTTAAATTAAGGCTTTAAAGGCCCTAATAACATGTTTAATCCTTTTTGCATGCTTGCCTTCTCTCCAAGTAAGATTCGTCTTCAATAATCATAGCTTGTATGCTTTGGATGATAGAGGATAAATGAACATAGTCAGTTGTGACAAAATATTGTAACATAATTCCCTCCAAAGTATGAAGCTAGAAGGTGTGATAGTTGAAATACTTTGCCGTGTGGGTATTGAACCAATGAACTCATCAATTGGAGACCTGTCAACAAGAAACACATAATTACAATATCATCTCTGAGGTAGGCATTCCCATACTCAAAATATAAATGACTCCAAACATAGATGTTTACATGCAAAGATTTCTGTCATGTATGATAGATCATGGCCACCAAATTACACCATGGATCCATGCCAAAATGTTTCAAATCTAAACATAGCCATCGAAAATACATTGTGGATCTATGTTATAAAGACTCAAAGTTTTGAACATAGCCACAAAACCTACACCATGGATCTATGTAACAATACATGCTCAAAATACTCCATCGTAGCCTAGATCAGTTTGACAAGATCCATGGTTTTCATTTCCACTGTGCCATAGTACAAATCTAACCACGTGAATAAAGGTGTTGAAGTCGAACATGGTAGAAACCATCTGATTACTAGTGAATGATGATTACCGTTAACATATGCGAAAGGAACCGCCAATAATGACAATGACCCTTAAGGTACATAAGTAAATTCTATTGAGTGTGAATAGATGAGTTGAAGTCAAACACTCATAGAGTCATTCGATCGAAGGTCATTGATAAAAACCTATTGTTGAAGGCGAATAAACTTGCCATTGAGGCATGCAAGTTTCAAGGTACTGTACGGTTTCTAAACCATTTTCCTAAATAATGTGCCAAAGTCGATAGGAAGTGGTCTGTCGCAGGAGGGCCTTGATGTATCCCCCATCAATGACATGAAACGAGTACAAATATTTGAAGTGGATAGAGCATTGATTGTTGTATAACTGACTCAGGGATGGTTGACACTGTAAAATGTTTCTTTTCAACTGGATTTCTCTTGAATATATGGGTGACACGGCAACTATCTTGGCAACATTGAGTCAAAAGAGGATCACAAACCAAAGTGTAGACTCATGGAGGACTATGATGAACAAGAGACACAGATTTCCCAACCTCGCACAAGGAGTGAAAGAGTGTCATGTTTAAGAGTGACTAACTGCCAGAGATTAACACATATTACATATAAGTTCCCTTTCCCAATTCTCCCCCACCACGTTTGCCGAGTACCTCTTTATTTTTACACAAGTTTTAAGAGGATAACATATGCTTGTACTATAAGCTTATCTTTCAGATGAGTTCTTCAGAGTTTTTTTAATAAACTCTAGGAAGGAATGGTTTGGTTCCATATGAGTCTTTCAATGTAAATTTTATGAGTCCAAAGAAAATAAACTCGATGGTTTTTCATGTTTAAAGAGTTTGAAAAACAATTAAAGAAAACTCAGAGGGTTAACTTTTCGTAAATTTAGTCTCCCAAGCTCAAAAAAAATATAAAATAATACCGAGGATAATTCTTCTAGCCATGATTAACTAGAGTATTCATTTTTCGTAATTAATCATACTCAGCTCGAAAAATGAGTAAACTAAAACTGAATAGATGCTCTTTCAAATTCTTTAATGAGCGTGAAAGAAAGCAAGTTCGCTCATCACTATTTTCATATTTATAGGGTTTCGAAAAGAGCTTAAAGAAAATCCCTATAGTTTTTTTGGTATTTTTTAAAGTTTTCCTTTTTCCTCTGGAAAAAACAATAAAAAATATATTTGACCATAACCGTATGTTTCAAATATGACCCGTCACCTGCACAATCTAGAAGAAACCATCAATCATGTTTTATAATTAAAGCAACCAATTAAGGACTATATTAAAGTGGGTAAAACTGAAAAAGAATATTAAAAGGAATATTCTCACTAGGTTAAAATAAACAAATGTAATTTGTCTTTTACCATTGTGTTTTTACTTATTTCATAGTGAAAAAAACCCTCTTTTGGTTGAAACTTCAGGCAAGGATTACAAGAAGATTAGGGGACAATTCAGAGTGCCGTTTCTCCAGGTAATATCTCTTCTCTTCCTCTTTCATTTGATTGTCATTTTATGTCATTTCAAGTTGTTTTTGAGTGATTTTGAGCTTGTGGGCAAGCCCTAAAATGCTTCTCCTGGGTGTTGCAGGTTGCCTATATCGAGAATTGCAACACTCTATAGTGTCACAATCTCTCTCAATAAGGAACTGCGACATTGTCGCTTTCTGTATAACACTTGGAGTCCGACAATCAGAAAACCCAAATTACTCTTTGAGTTGGAGAAGTGATGCTCGGAAATTTTGATTTTTGGCTGATAAATAAATTCTTTCTTGGTTGTTTGCAGACTTTTGACAGGTTAAAATGTTGGAATGGAGGGAAAGAGAACACGAATTAGAAGATCAAATTGCCGCTAACGACCCAAATACTATGTTGGCTCTCTAGAGGTGTGGATTAGCGAAAATTTTCAAGATCCATGGCATGAGGGATCATGTTAAGTTTTTAGAGTTCTTGATGAAGATGTGGGAACCCGAAGAACAAGTGTTCAAGGTCGGTGCCCACGATTTGGCTTTAGAAATCGAAGACATCTATTTCTTAACTGAGATCTCAAGACGAGGAGAGCGAATATCATTGTCTGGATTCATGGGAGGCGACGAAAAGACCAAAAATTACATTGCACAACATTGCATTGCCAAGACAAGGAAAAGTAGTGAGAATATTCCCATCAAAGATGTGAGAGATCTCTCCTTAAGAACCGTTTTATTCACCATTACTTGAGTTGTCGGAAGTGAAGCTCCCCATTTGGCCACCAACTCCCAAATGCAATATGTAGTAGATTGTATGGATCTAACAATGTTTAATTGGTGTGAGGGACTACTCAAAAGCATGAAAGATCAATTGACAAAGTGCAAGACCTGTCGACTGAAGCAATTCGGTTATGGGTCAATCTTAGTCTCTTTCTTCCTGAAAAAAGTTCCACTTTTGTGCTTACAGCCTATGGTGTTAGATAAAGACACCGACCCATGAGAGCTTCAAATGAAGAGGTGGGTGGATCTGATGACACGCCATGGTGGCGGTCCCATAGTCTCTTACGATGAAAATTTCTTCGAATTGATGAAGAAACAACTCATCATGGAGGACTATGCCCATGAAGGAATGTATTTCCAAGGATATCTGGATCTGATCCTTCCAACGGGGTATCCGTGGAATGACGTAGGTAAAATAGAAACCATTTTTAATTTTGATTTTATTTTATTTTTTGGGTGTATTGAGACTAACTTGGTTTTCAACATGCAGATATTGGACCGTCCAAACCGCATGGGGCCTCACCAATATAGAGGCGGGGTGAGATAGGTGCTATAGTGGCTCATAACCATGAGACAACAGAGAGCTCGAGGAGATAAAGCATAACCTAGAGGGATTGACTGTGGACATTCTCGATGCTCAGATTGACGACCTACCACGTCAGTACCATCAGAACACGACAAGGGTTTCAGGACGTATAGCTCGCCTGCTCCGGATGGTAGCTCAGACAGTAGTGTGCTATCATGAGCACCATGTTTATGATTTCTTTTAGTCTTTTTGACCATCAACATGTATTGATATGAAAACTATAGGCTTGGTGTTGTCTCAACAC
Source organism: Picea engelmannii (assembly GCA_009831015.1). Lineage (NCBI taxonomy): Eukaryota > Viridiplantae > Streptophyta > Pinopsida > Pinales > Pinaceae > Picea > Picea engelmannii. The sequence goes on from ML779355.1 coordinate 188,815, forward strand.
ATTTTGTAAACTTTTTGGAACTTTAATATGAAGTGATTTCTACTTTTGTTTATTCAATGAAAAGTGTGTATCTGATCTTTATAGATTTTGTAAATGTTTATCTAACACATGATTAGCTAAAGCCTCTATCAATGTATTTAGACTTCTCAAAATATGTTGAAATTCTAAATAATCAAATTCTCGTTCCAAGAAGCGAACCCTTAAGTATACCCGCAAAAGAGTAGGACTTCAGATAGAATAAATGTTACTTAACTGCAGTACCACAAGTTGAGATTCAAGTCGTAGAACTAAGTGACGAATACCAAGTGAAATGACTTTGGTTAATAGTTCATTGACTGCACTATATTTCGCAATATTATTAGTTGCACGCCCAAGACATATACCATGTAGACTTATCAACTCATCAGTGGGCGTGTATATTTTCCATGAAGTAGATGCAAGGTTCTGGGTACTGCGTCTAACACTTTCAACAAAGCCAAAATAAAGTAGACGGGATGCCGACATTTGCAAATCAAGCACAATGCAATATAAGCAGTAGGCAAAAAATCGATGAAAAAGGCAATAAAAGCACACTAAATTATGTTACAATAATTACAAATCACTTATGTATAATAAGCATAATACCTTTTAAGGTAAATCCCATTTCTGGGTTCACCCAAAGAAACTCCATTAGAATCTACCAGCTCATAAGCCCCTTTTTTTAACATACATTTAACAATGTAAGGGCCATGCCACATAGGCTCAAATTTTCCAGCGCCTAAGTTCGCACGATCTTGGTCATATAGCAAGACCAAGTCACCTTTAGAAAATACACGAGGTCTAACGGTTTTATCATATTGAGATTTGACACGTTTTTTATGCGTTTTGTTAGCCAGGGTGGCATCACAACATGTTTCATCTAATTGTGTCAAATGTAAAAGACGTTCTTCCTTGGCTGAAGTATCGAGAAGAAATTCGATGACTAGTTCCAAAGATGGTATTTCACATTCAATCAACAACATGACTTCTAAACCATACACCATATGAAATGGCGTAAAACCCGTAGCTATTTTAACCAAAGTTCGATATGCCCATAATGCCGAAAAAAACATCGTATGCCAATTCGATTTGTGAATCCCTACCATCCTATGAAGCATAGTCGACAAAACGTTTTTGGTAGCTTCAACTTGGCCATTGGCTTGTGGATAGTAAGGAGTTGAGTTTTCATGCAGTCAACTCAACTTGGCGGTTAATTCCGACATCATATAATTGCGAAAATGAGTGCTATGATCAGTGACAATGGCTTGAGGCACACCAAATCGAGTGATAATGTGATTGAAAAAGAAAAGAGGTGCAATTTTCCCGGTATTGTTATATGTGGGCATCGCCTCGACCCATTTAGTGAAATAGTCTACAACAACAATAATATACCCATGCCTCCCGATCGAGTGAGGGTTACATGTCATGAAATCAATATCCCATTTTGCAAATGGACCAACGGAAACTACAGGGTGAAGAAGAGCAGGAGGGGCATGCAACCTATGATCGTATATGGCACACATGACATTTTTGGACTGCAAGGATGCAATCTTTAAATAATGATGGACAAAAATATCCCGCTCGTAGAATTTTTTGGCCAGTGGCATACCTGGACATACGACCACCACATGCTCCCCCATGGCAGTCAGTAAGGGCTCTCTCAGCTTCCTCGTGTGTTAAATGTTGATTTTTCAATAGATAAGGTTAAGCATGTAGTTCATTTCAATTTGTATTAACAATGAACAATTATGTTGCAACATCCAAGATCACAAGAAGAAACACCATGCAGAAGAACACAAGAAGTATCCTGGGAAACCCTTCTCAACAAGGGAAGAAAAACTAGCCAAATCCTTTGCTATAATCTTCAAGAGAAAACCTTCACCACCAAAAGACTTAGCACATAAGAGAGTGCTTAAACCCTAGAAGTCTAGTGCCCAAGAGAGGTGTGCACCTTTTCCTAAGAGAATGTACTTACTGGAATTTTCAAACTTGTGTGAAGGATATGATTCCACAATGGAGAATCCTCCTTTACTTATATTAGACTTGTCCTATCAACATAAATGTCTATTGGCACAACATGGCCGACCTCTCTAAGTCACATTATAATTAATATTAACCAGATTAATTATCTTTTACATTTATTACTAAACACATTAAGGTGGGGCCGACCTGTACCCTTTACATAACAATTAGGGTTACATGTTGAAATACATCTTATTTCAGCATACCACTTAGACTAAATTAGATTTCAGCCTCCTATAAAGATACAACAACCATACTACTATTCTTTATGGACAGAAATACCCATAGACAAGTTCTGAAATAAAATAGCAGCGTAATACAATTATGAACAACAGACAATAACCCACATTTGGCACAAAAATCTGTGCATAAACACTTGAAAAAATACACAAAAAATATGGACATTTTTTAGGAGAAAGAATGTTTATTCAACTCAAGGAAATTTAGAACTATTACATCAACAAATTGCATCAGCCTTAACAACACAGACATTCACTTCTTTCACACAAATTCTGCACTATACAAACAGTCCCAGATTGTATTTTCGAAGGACAACCATGACTGTACGGTCTGTATGGCCCAGGACAATCAACAATTCTTCACATACAATCACCATTTGCACATAAAATTGTGCGAAACAAAAACTGTACGTAACAACATGAAAAACTCAACAAATATGCATATAAATCCATGCCAATCTGCTATAAACTTACAACCTTGATTTCTGTGCTCTCCCTTTACTATACGACCAACTTACACAGCTGTACGACCTCCTTTATTGCTGATGTATGGATTGTATCAATGGCTACAATGCTCCTTGGGATGCATGCCAATCCCACTCCTTGGGATGCATGCCAAACCTTCCTTGTTGTAGCTCTTCCTTGAGCCAACACTCTTCCTTGGGATACATGCCCCTTCACCTTCCCTCTAGATCTCCTCAAAAGTGCGCCTTCCTTCTCCTAATGAGCTGCCTTTAAGCAATTTCGAATTGTAACTCTTCTAACCCTTGATCTCCCTTAAGTAAATCTTCACTTACCCCTGAGATCAATGGTCACGACTTAATCATTCATTGAGGTCACTTAAGTTAGTAAAGTGACCCATAAAATCATAAAGTCACTTTTACATTTCGAAATTAAAAGACCCAACTTTATAAAATCACTAGTAGAAAATTTACTTGGTCACTTCCGCATGCTGAGCGCTGCCAATGCAGAAGTACCTCCAAGCTACCAAATATCAACACTCCCTCTTAGAGAGAGAGGTACTTCTGGTATCACCACCAAAATTTGTCTCCATCTCATCAACTGCCATAACTGCTCCCTCTGTACTAGAAGTCTCTGCTCCCTCTGAGCAAGAAGCCACTACTCCCACTGCACTGGAAGCCTCTGTTGCTACCTCCGCTGTACCATGAACTGAAGACATGCTCCTAGGAGCTTTCACACTCTTTTGAGCATCCATCTGTGTCGACTCATGCATGCTGAGTCCTATGAGAGTCTCGGAAGAAGACTGAGTGCCATGTATCAACTCTCTCTCCCGTGCTACCTGCCAACTCTCCGACACAAAATCCGAGTCCAGAAATCCACTGGACCCCAACACAGGTTGACCCAACAACCTGTACAACCTCTCATACCCGACACCAAGTATCACTACTGTTTATGGAGTAGCTCTATCTGAATATAGAAATACCCGACCATAATAGAATGCCACTCCAAATCTATCAACCTCCAGATATGACACCGAGAGTAAGCTAACCATCATCTCTGGAACATACAATACTCTGAAAACCTCCACAAATCCTCCTGACTCTAGTTGGAATCTAACACTTCCAACCGCCTTCATTGCAAGTTATGGGTCAGTACCAACACCCACGCAACAATCTGAGTCTGTTTCTGAAAGACTCAAGAACACTAACCTCATCCTTGTCATATGATGAGAAGCTTCATTGTCCACGAACCACACTTCAATGTCCTCGAACACTAGGAAACCATTTCCCAAGGGACCGATCATGAGAGAAAACTCCTTCTCATGTCTCTCAACAAACTCTGCAATCTCTGCTAATGCTAACACCTCTGGTTCCGACTTCTTCTCTTTCTTGTTCAGACACTGACTAGCATAGTGGCCAATATTGTGACATGCAAATAATCTCACCTTTCTCATGTCCTTCTTCTTCTCATTGCTCTTTCCCACAAGATAAACGTTCTCGTTGTCTGCACCATCCACTGCCCTCTCCAAGGACCCCTCCTAGATCTCCTCCTGTGTAAAGTCATCCCACAATATGCTCTAGTCAGGGAGCTTCTCTCTCCTCACCACACACTTCATGAAAAGCTCCCACTCCTTGGTGAAGCCTTTGAAGGCTATTCGCACCAATGTTGAGTCTAGGCTTCCTTCACTTCACGAGATCTGACACAGGTACTAGCACAATGGTATTCACAAATGACCACAACTAGTTCTCCTAGAGAACCCTTGTAATTCTAACCTTCCACTGCAGGTAGTTGGAGATCCCCTCCAACATATCTTTAAACCTGATGCTGGAAGTCATCTTTGTCCACTTGAAAAATAACCTTTTCTGCCTCCTTCAAGCAAATACACCAACAAATCACTTGCTGTCCCAAGTGCCAAATGTTGCCCACTGAATGTCAGAGCACCTACTCTGATACCATGTTGAAATACATCTTATTTCAACATACCACTTAGAATAAATTAGATTTCAGCCTCCTATAAAGATACAACAACCATACTACTATTCTTTATGGACATAAATACCCATAGACAAGTTCTGAAATCAAATAGCAACATAATACAATTATGAATAGTAGACAATAACCCACATTTGGTACAAAAATCTGTGCATAAACACTTGAAAAAATACACAAAAAATATGGACAATTTTGAGGAGAAAGAATGTTTATTTAGCTCAAGGAAATTCAGAACTATTACATCAACAATCTGCATCAGCCTTAACAACACATACATTCACTTCTTTCACACAAATTTTGCACTATACAAACAGTCCCAGACTGTATTTTCAAAGGACAACCATGACTGTACGGCCTGTACGGCCCAGGACAACCAACAATTCTTCACACACAGTCACCATTTTCATAGAAAATCATGCCAAACAAAAACTATACGAAACAACATTAAAAACTCAACAAATATGCATAGAAATCCATGCCAATCTACTGTAAACTTACAGCCTCGATTTCTGTGCTCTCCCTTTACTGTACGACCATCTTACACAGCTGTACGACCTCCTTTATTGCTGCTGTACGGAATGTATCAATGGATGCAATGCTCCTTGGGATGCATGCCAAACCTTCATTGCTATAGCTCTTCCTTGAGCCAACACTCTTCCTTGGGATATGTGCCCCTTCACCTTCCCTCTAGCTCTCCTCAAAAGTGCGCCCTCCTTCTCCTAATGAGCCGCCTTTAAGCAATTTCGAATTGTAACTCTTCTAACCCTTGATCTCCCTTAAGTGACTCTTCACTTACCCCTGAGATCAACTGTCACGACTTAATCATTCGTTGAGGTCACTTAAGTTAATAAAGTGACCCATAACATCATAAAGTCACTTTTACATTTCAAAATTAAAAGACTCAACTTTATAAAATCACTTTATAAAGTCACTAGGAGAAAATTTACTTGGTCACTTCCACATGTTGAGCGCTGCCAATGCAGAAGTACCTCCAAGATACCAAATCTCAACATTACAGGCAGGTCTGACTCTTGAACAATATATAGCAAGGGATCTGATACACCCACTAGTGCTCATCCACCAGGGGCACATCCATAGGATGTCATATCTCTGGCTCACTGCATTACACAAAATAACCACATCTTCACACGTTCACCTGTGCTCGTCCACAGACATGTCCACTCTACAGATCTTCTTTCCCAATTCCTCACACAAGATAATCATCTGAAGTTTTCTCGTCAACTCTGCTGCTTAGAGGAGGCTAATACATCATCTACATTTCTGTTCACATGACGATGCACCCAACACTTTGGGATTTCACACGTTTACCTTGTGCTCAACCACATGCATGTCTAACTCAACATACCATCTTTCCCACTGGATAATCATCTGAAGTTCTTCTCAACTCTCTGAATGGAGGAGGTCATCTCTACGTTCCAATTCTGTCTCAGGCAGGAACCACATACCCTTCTTAGGAGATTTCTCTCAGGTTTGTAAGCTGAGAGAAAGACTCACATAGCTGCAATGATCCATATCTCACAGGTTTGTAACCTAGAGAATGTCTCACATAGATGCAATCATCAATACTCCCTCTCATCTCAGGAGGCATTTTCCACCAGGCCAAGTCTCTCACAAAAATACTCGAACTTTGTCTTGGCAAGTGGTTTAGTGAAGATATCTGCAATTTGTTCATGAGTAGAAAGATACTGCACATGTACTGTCTTTCTCTGCACCATGTCTCTGATATAGTGATACTTGATTTCAATGTGTTTCAATTTTTCATGAAACACTGGGTTCTCAGAGAGCTTTACACAGTTATGGTTGTCAGAATGAATAGTAGTCGGATCCATCTCATGATCAAACAAGTTAGTCAAAAGTTTGCGAAGCCATACAACTTCACGAACTGCCACGCTTAGTGAAATGTACTCTTCCTCTATTGTGCTTAAAGCCATAGAGCTTTGTTTTCTGCTACACCAGGAAACCATGGATGATCCTAAGGTGAAGCAACAACTCGAGGTGATCTTTCTGTCTACTGCATTTCCTGCCCAATCTGCATCGACATATTGTTGCAAGCTTAAGTCCACATTGGTTGCATATCTCAGGCCATAACCAATTGTGCCTTGTAAGTATCTCAATATGTGTTTTGCAACTATCCAGTGTGTATGTTTTGGTAGGCTCATAAACTGGCTAAGCACATTCATTGCATAGCAAATGCCCGTTCTGGTGTTAACCAGATACATCAAAGATCCAATCAGTTGTCGATATAAATGTAGATCTACGTTTCCTGAATCAATGTCACTCATTTTCTTTAAATCCATTACCATTGGAGTAGGCATGGATTTGCATTCTGTCATACTGAACTTTTTTAGTATCTCCATAGTATATTTTCCTTGAATTAGGAAAATCTCATCTGTTCTCTGCCATACTTCTAGTCCCAAGAAATAATGCATCAGGCCCAAATCCTTCATTTCAAATTTGGCAGTCAATTCTTGCTTGCATTCAACAATAAGTCTCTCTGAACCAATGAGGAAAAAATCATCCACATATAAGACCAAAATCAGACACTCATTTACATCAATGTGATAATACAAGTTTGGATCAATTGTACTTTTGTTGAAACCCAAACTCATTAGAAGTCCATCCATTTTCTCGTACCAAGCACGTGGTGCTTGTTTTAGACCATATAGGGCTTTCTTCAACCTGCATACATGAGATTTTTCGTTGTGTACCACGAAACCTTCTGTCTTCTCAATATAAACTTCTTCCTCAATTTCACCATTGAGAAAGGTTGTCTTTACGTCCATCTAATGTAGCTTCCAACCCATGGAAGCAACTAGTGCAATGATAGATCAGATGGAGGTGTATCTGGCTACAGATGCAAAAGTCTCGTCATAGACAAATCCCTTTATTTGTGAAAACCCTCTGGCCACAAATATTGCTTTGTATTTTTCAATGCTTCCATCAACATCATGTTTGATTTTGTAAATACATTTGGAAGTCACTACGGACTTTCCCTCTGGTCTTGGAACAACATCCCATACATCATTTTTTAATATAGATTGGTATTCTTCAGTCATGGCATCTTTCCATATTTGTTCACCTGAGGCTTCTTCATGACAAGTTGGCTCTGATTCAATAATGTGGGTCATGGATGAAAGGTAGCTTGAGAATCTCTTTGGTCTCTTTCTTTCTCTGGTTGCTCCTTGTGGGGATTTATGCCCTTTTGCTTCTTATAAAGTTTTTCGAGCTCAAGCAGGTCTTTTATGTCCAAATGTGATGTCTCTGGGTATGTTTCTTGGGGAAACTGAATCTGCTGGAGAAACTGGATCAACTGGAGCTATTGGCTCATCTGGAATAATATCTGTCTCCCTCTGAACTACTAAAGGGGGAGAAGGTATTGTTTCACTATCAATTTCCATTTGAGCTTCTATGGATTTCTGGAAGGCTACTTCTTCAAAAGTAACATCTCTGCTTACTTTAATTTGTCTCTGTCCTGGGATGTAGATTCAATATGATTTTGAGGATTCACTGTATCCTACAAATGTACCCTTTCTTCCTAAAGGTTCTAGTTTGGATCTCATTTCTTTGGGCACATGAAGGTATACAGGACATCCAAATATTTTGAAGTGTCTGATCTTAGTCTTCACTTTAATGAGTGCTTCTTCTAGAGTAATGTTCTTCAGGATCTGATAAGGACTACGGTTTTGAACATAAATTGCTGTCATACATGCTTCTATCCATAGAGTCATAGGTAGACTCTGATCATGTATCGTTGCTTTAGTTTCCTTAATGATAGTTTTGTTTTTTCTTTCAACAACCCCATTTTGTTGAGGGTTGTAAGGAACTGTGAAATCCCTCTTGATTCCTACTTCAATACAAAAATTGTTGAATTCTTTTGAGGTATATTCTCCTCCATTGTCTGATCTTAATGTTTTGATTTTTCTTCCGGTCAGGTTTTCAATCTGAGATTTGAATTTTCGAAACTTGACAAGGACTCCATCCTTGTTCTTCAGAAAGTAAATCCAAGTTTTCCTGGAGTGATGATATATGAAGAGTACATAGTGTTGGTTGTGGAGCCTGATTATCTTCCTGATTCAGAGGTCCTTGCTTTGAGCCGTGTTTATACCCATGAAGTATTTACACCCTAGAAGTATGTACACTCTTCCACGTGGGGGAGTGCAGAGGGGGGTATCCCCTCTGCGGGGTATGGGGGGGCTATCCCCCCGGCTGAGGGGTCTGGGGGCAAGCGGGCCCCCAGCGGGGGTTCGGGGGTGAAGCCCCCAAAGAAAAATTTTCCTTGTAAAAGTATATTGTAATTTCATTGTAAATCTGGACCGTTCATTATAAGGTCGCAGATCTAACAATAGAGATTATGTTAGGGTTTTTTTCCCTAGAAGGCAACCCTCTTTTATGAGGGAAATGTATTGCGGCTATGTATGGTGGTGAATATTGTATTCTGAGAGAGGAGACTGTGAGAGAAAGAAGAGGAAGTTATAGCGGGTTTTGCTGTAGGTTGTATCCCTTCATTTGCTGGATAATAATAAAGGAAGGACCTGGCAATTTCTCCGGTGGACGTAGCCCACACTGGGTGAACCACGCAAATCTGTCTCTCTTGTATTGTGTCTTCTGTTTTTTGTTTCTGCATTTGTTTTATTTTATTGCTCCACGTTTTTTTTTTTCTAACAACTGGTATCAGAGCGTAAGGTAACTCGCAGGAAAATAGGGTTCCTAGTTCGAGTGGGAGCAATGTCGGAAGATGGAAAGTTTAGGGTCGAGAAATTTAACGGCCAAAACTACCAGTTATGGAAGATGCAGATGGAAGACTATTTATATCAAAAGCATCTATTCCTACCATTGAGCGGAGTAGCAAAGAAGCCAGCGGCCATGAATGATGAAGAATGGGAGATTCTTGACAGAAAGGCTCTAGGAACGATATGGCTGAGCCTGGCAGCGTCGGTGGCTTTCAATATTTCGAAAGAAAAGACAACGAAGGGTTTGATGGACGCATTGGCCAAATTGTATGAAAAACCCTCGGCGTCGAATAAGGTATTTCTAATGAAGAGATTATTTAATA
>ML779355.1:225742-244842 GCA_009831015.1 Picea engelmannii
TCATAGAAAGTAGATTCCTGTTTTGTTTTTTATTCTTTAGAAGATAACACTTGTCAATCAAGTTTGTTTTAATAAATGAGTCGAAGCCTTCTAAGGCTTGAGGACTCATTATGATTAGATAAGTTTTACTATTTTTAGATTAAAAGATCCATGTTTTGAGGATCTGAAGACTGTTTGTAAAGGCTATAAAGCCTAAGAACTCAGATAGAGAAAGGGTTCAATCTTGGAAAGAATTTGGCCTATGTACTGATTGCTTATCCTAATACAATCACAGTCTTCTTTTGCTACTGTTATTAGACTTTTCTTCCATCTTTCTATTCTGTATTTTGTTTAAGTTTAGTTCAGCTTTATGCTCATGAACTTGAATGAAAGAATCCTTTACTGTTTAGTATGACCCTGCATTCCAATGTACTTGGTTATCTGACCCTGCATTCCACATGTATTTGGTTATCTGAATAGTATTCYTCATACCTTTCTTGTTATATTGCATCTGATTGACAGTTTCTAAAAGCGTTGGTTCATTAAGATATTCTGATAAGTAAATCTCTTCATTGTGATTTCTTGGTATCCCATTGATCCACCTACTGAAAAGTATTTATTTCTTAAGTTACCAAGCACCTTTGGTCTGCAACCACAAAGGGTTTCTTGGAGAGATAACACATTCCACATTCTAGGGTTAGTACCATTGCATCCAAGATAGATAAGCTTCAACACTCAACCATATGTCATCACCATAAATAAATCAAACACACATGCACACATATAATCATGAAAACCTGCAACAAACCATGTGAGACCTTGCAAAATAGAGTTATATCATTAAACCATGCTACGACTCGTTTGTACACATCTCCTTTTAATGATTTTCCGACAGGTACACGACCTGTTCCTCAATTAACTCGCGTATGTATATGACCTTTATATAGATCACCTTGCATATATATGGGACTACTTCCATAGGAACCTGCGTATGCCTTAGAAAATGTAAGGCTTGAGCTTGAATCATGGCTTCTATTATGTCTTGGTTGTTCAGTCTTCTTCATCCACTTCTGAAGGCGTCCTGGTTTCACTGTACTTGTACTATGAGCTTCTATCTTTTCAACATTGTCTTTCTTCCTAGATTTATGTGTACTCTTCATGGACTATCTTCTTATGTTCCAACAATCCTGGGATTTGTGGCCAAACCCACTGCAACTGTAGCATCTCATGGTGTGACAATGAACAACAATGTGTCCTGCTTGATTACGTCTCCAACACCTTAGGGTGTTATGAAACCTTCCATTATCTTTCCTTGCATAATGTCTACAATCCAAGGATTTTTGACCATATTCATTGCATGAGTAGCAGTGACTATGAAAAACATTTTCATACCTTTGCTTTGGTTTCCACCTCGAAGGTGTGTTTCTTCTGAATTTGCTTTGAGGTGTAAAGATGGCTTCTTGATGTCTTCCTTTTTTTTTTCTTTTGAAAGTTTCCTTGTTTTGTGTATATGGTTGACTTTCAACATTGCTTCCACCTTTTGAGAATGAAGGAATTACCTCATGTTTCTTATAAGTGCTAGATTCAAGGTGATAAACTTCCTTATTGTATCCAAGACCTGATTTATCATGTGGATATCTTTGGCTATCTAGGATCTCATACAAGATTTTTGAGTTGTTCATGAACTTGATGTGAGTGTTTGAACTCTCTACTTTCTTTCTAAGACCAACAACTTCATCTTCCAACTTATGGCATGACTCTTGCTTTTCATTTATTTTATTTTTCAATAGTTCCTCTATCCTTTTGGATTCTTCAATTTGGGTCTTCATATTGACATTAAATTCAATACTTTTGCTGAGCCCATCATATACCTTATTCTTTTCTTTTGCTTGATTAATTATTTCATTCTCTAGTTTTTTTTTATCTCTTCTTCCTTTTCTTCTAATTGAGTTTTTTTACCTTCTTCTTGTTATTTGAGAATTTTCTTTAGTTCCATGATATGATTTGGGTACTTTTTAGGGCTTCATTAATGCGTTTTCAAGATACTTAGAAGCAATTGAATAATGTCCTATTTGCATGCTAACATTGCCTAATTCAAATAAAACTTTTTCTTTAAACTTCAACGACTCTTCTTCTTCATATACACAACATTCTACTGTATCTTCTTCTTCGTTTGTAAGAGAACATTCAGCTTCACTAGGAGTATTATAATCAAAATATTTTGGAGAGTTTTTACCTTTATTTTCCTTAATGAAATTGTCTTCTTTGTCTTGATATACCTTCTCTAGCTTTAACCATAGATCCTTGGCGAAAGTACATTGTCCCATAATTTCTTTGACAAAACTTGAGAGTCCATTGAAAATGGTCTTGAGAGCTAATGCATCATTCTTCTTTTATTCCTTTTGAGCTGCAAACTTTGACTTATTATTCAAGGGAACTGATCCACCAATACCTTCTTTCCAAACACCTACTCCTTTTTCTTTCAAATACCCTTTCATTTCTATTCTCCATGCTGAATAATCTGTCCCATCAAAGATTATAATTTCATCATCCATTTGTGTGTCCATGGATCTCCTCCAAGATTTTTAATGCTTATAGTGAAGGCCTTCTCTGATACCAATTGTTGGACACACCGACAACACTGAGAGGGGGGGGGGGGTGAATCAATGTAGGGATATTTTCATACTTTTCTTTTCAAAACACCTTAGTTAGAAATCACCATTTAATCATTATTCATTACTTTAACTAATAAACATATCTCAATAACAAACATCATAAATAAACCATCTCCATAAAGAACACAAGGAACACAATATATATGTATAAGTTTATTTTATATTAAGGACTACAATCCTTGAGGTTTTTCAGCATCATCTAAAATGAGAACAAAATCAAATAGAGCACCAACTCTCAATGCAAGACCCATCCTGCAGATCTCAACACCAACTGAGAAGATGAATCCAATCCTCAAGTACAAGACCCAACTTGTAGACATAAATCAATCTGTCAAAATGTACCAATAGTCTATACCAAGACAAGTGCATCAACTATTCACAACACAACCTGTCATCTCAACCTGTCTCATCAATCTCATCATCTAAATCCGATCTACTCACAAAGATCAATCATCAAGTCAAGTCTTAACCATATGCACAATATCACCAAGTTAACCAACAAGACACCTCTAACAATACACCATACTCTCCATAAACCAAATACCATAAACCCTTACACAAGACCATGTGCCAAAACCATACCTTTAATCCCGTAGTAATCATTAATACTGTTATCATTGAAATTTCGTTTGCAACATTGCATGTAAATGGTTACAGGAATACAACTTCTCCAAACAACTATTAGTTCACTTGCAACACCAAAAATGCATTTCCAAGGGGAAAAAACTATACAACTGGTCAAAATATTGACATGCACTAAAACACTAAAGGAAGCGCATGCACAGTGCGCGGGCCAAAGAAGCCCGTAGAGCACACAATGTGCCATATGAGCGACCGTGTACGAGAAAAGCTGCGAACTCCTGTGAACGACACATTTATGGTTCTTGTCGGCCCCTCACCTACTTCTGGACCAGCTCCCAACTTGATTTGACCCTCAAATCCGAGCTAAATCTGAATGGGGGGTTGGTCATAGACCTAAGGGTGCCCTAAAGGGCCCCTTGTCCGCACTAAGAACTAGTTGGATATTGCCTCAAAGACATGCTATAAATGGAGGCCATGGGTGCACTAAGAATTAAATAATCTCATAGTATTGTTATGCTGCCTCAATCCTCCTTCAAGAGACCTCTTTTCTTCTTTGATCATTCTAGCAACATTCCAATAAGCTATTCTCCTCACCTCTTGAGGGAATAGTCTTGGATTTCTTCTCCATTTCCTTTCTAGTTTATCATTGTAAGAAGAGATCTCAAATAGGGGACTCAAGATCCCTTCCAAGGAAGAAGAGGGGATCCATCAATCCTCCTTTCTCTACGGTGTTTTCCAACTAATATAGTTATCCATTGGTGGCATAATCTTGGTCATTTGGTTCAAAGTTTCTTACGCATTTTAGTTTTATTTCCTTAGTTATTTATTTAGTTGTTTCTAGTTTAGTTGTTTGTATATTTCATGTTCCTGGATTGTTTAATTCATACACTAACCTCTGTCTTGTCTAGTAGGCCCAACTAGACTTATAAGTGCCCTTGTTTTTCTCACCCAAGTGACGAAACATACACAACATATTGGCGACCATACTGGGGATAATGTATCAATTTCATCCCTATTTGGGCTGCTTGAGCACTTATTTTTGACCCATTTTCCTTGCAGGAACCATAACCAACCTAGCCTTTCCTATCAAGAGCTAAGTTTGGAGCTAGAGGAGGATAATTCCACTTAAAATCCCCCCCGACATGTATCAGAATGTGCGCGGGTGTTCCAGCCGGCAAACGCGCATTCCGAGCATTGTGCGCCAACAACACTTCCTTTCTCTACGTACTGTGCGCCAAAATGTCTTCAGTTCTCTACGCATCCTGTGCATTGTGCGCCCATTGCACCTCTATTTAAAATGTAACCCGTGCATCTATCCATAATTCCAAAATTGTAAGAGTTGTTGTGATGATTTGAGGGCCCCTAGCCTTCAAAATCTTGTTTTTTTGCAAATTGTAAATGCACTACAATTAGATTCCTTTCCCACATGAAAGGTTAGTCAAAACATAGGCACTTAGGGGTTTAAAAAGAACCACATTTCTCCTCTTTTTCTTTAGTTTCCACATGGATAGCTTGTTTTGATTGTAAAAGTTAAGTTAAGAGTTTTTGATATCACATATAAAAACACTTGCATTGGGACCATAAATCAAACTTTAATCATTGAGTATGCTCTTCTCTCGCACCATAGAGATATCTTGAAAATAAAAAAGGTGATTAAGGGGATATTTCATCTCCCTTAACAAAATCTTTAGGAGAGGAAAAATCCCCCCTATGGCTTCTCTTAGTTTCTTTTCAAAACATCTTAAATTTGTAAGGGCCCATACATGCCCACATGTTGCAAAAATTAGGATAGTTTTTGAAATTAATTTCTTAGTTTACATCACTAGGAGAGTTTAAAGATCAAAGTAATGGTCCCATACATGCCCAAATGCTTACAATATATGATAGTTTTTTGAAGCTTTCTTAGTATAAATCACATTAGGGAGTTTAAAGGATTGGTAAAGACCCATATGTCCACATGCTAGTTCTTTAGGGATTTTAAGATTCCTTAAGGTTGTACCAATGTCATCTAGTAAGATAGGTAATCAAGATTTGTAAGGACCATAGGAAGTCCACATGTTTCAAATTGACACCTAAATTATTAAAAATTTGACACATTTGTTCACTTTCTCACACACAAAGTCACTCCTCACTCAGATAATTTCATCTCGAATTGTGGAGGTTGAAGTAGGTTTCCTCCACAGGGATTCTGAAATGTCCCACTATTTCTTGAAAAACTTATCCACACCCACTTAATTCCAACGAGATTGGTTCACACCCCTAATCTCTCAACCGACCACATCTAAATTTTTTCTAAAAACTCACTAAGTTTTTCCTCCACAGAAGGTACCAAAAGAATTGTTTTAGTCTAGGTAGGATCTCTGGGGTAGGCATCCAAATAACCCCCCATTATTTGGTTCTCACATATTCAAACATTAGAAGTTGACAAATAGGGAACTTTAAAATCCTCCAAGTCAAGTGTTCCTAACACCATAAGGCAGGGAGATACCCGTGAAGGGTTGAAGGCCGAGGTCTGGTTGTTCTGTGCGTCCCCCCTTGAGTCACCCAAATCTTGGAAGGGATCCATCCCGTGACCCATTTATGAGGCCAAAAATATTAATGCCACACTTTGACCGAGGTACCTAGTGGCCAAATTTAGGACATCTACCCAGGTGGCAATTTTGGGCTGGAATTGCACCTTGATCAGATTTTGTGTGGCTATTGGGAAATATCGCCAGCTCTTTCAGGATATGCATCCTCTACCCCTCATTATAACTGATTATTTCATCCTTCACTATTTCCTCTTCTGGTAGCTTCAGACCCCACTGTTGAGTGCTATTGGAAGGTCCAGTGCTATTTGAGAGGAAGGACATTACGCCTTTTTTAGGACACGAGCATTTGTTTTCTTTGTTCTCCCACACGGAAAAAATCCACCTACCCACATATATGATTCTTTTTAATTGATTTATGTATGATGCTCATTTGATTACATGTGATTGTAAGATATATTGTGAAGGTCCAAATTATACAAATCTCTTGTTCTTTTATTTCTCTCATCACCATTTTCACATATTCACTTTTCTAGTCAGACATCATAGGGGAACCACAAAATCCCCTCCATTCCAGACGTTTGCAAAATATCCCTCCTATTCTAGGAGGAGTTCCTAGTCTTACCAACTCACTGACTCAACCATTTCACACCCCTGTGAGTGACACTATTTTGGGATCAAATTTGCTTGGTTCCACCTTACTTGGGTCCAATTCCCAAGGCCATCCATCGACTATCTCTCCTTCACAAGGAGGTTGGGGGAAAACTTCTTCTCAAGGGTGAAGTACAACCCCACCAAACCCCCCTCAAGGGTCAGGTCCACTACCTGCTCACACCATGGATGGAACTAATCCTCCACCGCCACCCCCCATGCCATATTTGATATTCCTCAACATTCCTGACTTGAGTAAACTCACGAATGACCCTATATTGCATGACGTCACATGGCCCAATATGCCTACCAAACTACCTTCAAACATTCCCAAATTCGAAGGTAAATCGGGGGAAGATCCCTCCAACCATGTCATGACCTTCCACTTATGGTTCTCTTCGAACAACATCATGGACGACTCCATCTGCTTAAGGTTATTTCAATGCACACTCACTGGTCCATCAACCAAATGGTATGTGGACAAAAAATTAGGGTCCCATGTGACTTTTGAATCCTTAGCCAAAGCATTCTTGGCCTTATTCCAACTACTAGTTCATCATGATACTGGTATAGAACTGCTTTCAGAGTGAAAAAAAACCTCGACTACACATATTGCCGACCACATTCACAAATGGCGTCGACGACGTAGTTTATGAAAAACCAAAACCACCAAAAAACAATGTCTCGATTGGTTTCTCAAATCACTCGTCTCTATCCCTACCAAATATGTGGCCTCCACCTTCCCCCAAATTGAAGAGGAATCCATCAGCAAGGCTCAACAGTACGACCTCATTTATGCTCAATCAGGTTACTTATATATATTAATACTTGATGCACCGAGACCCATACCATTCGACCATGACAAACCTGGGATGTCTCATGCAACAAATGGATTGATTAGTACCACAATACACCACAATCCGTACATCCAACCACCACCTATGTATGGTACACCCCAATATCCATCGATGTATGGAGGGAAATATTATTACCCTCCTCCCTTTTACCAACCACCATATCCTATTTCTCTTCCTCCACCCATGAGTGGACCCCTTCCGACACCCATCATGCACCCGACTTCTCAACCAAGTTCAGATATCCCCTATGCCTCAACTTATAACCTGGGCACTAGTGAAAGCGCTGCACCTTCCTATGCAAACTACATATCATTACCACAAAATAATCCGTATTTTCCATTTCCTAGTCCTCCATAGCCGATTTCTCCTCGACAAGGAAAACCACACGCCGATGTTAACTTTATTTAGCCCTCTCCCATTCAACAATTTCAAAGTTTTGAATAGTTGAATATGCCAAATTTGGCCCATCAACCGAATAATTCCAAAAATAAAGGAAAAACCCGAAACAATAATAACCTAGGGCCAGGGGGAATAATCCCCAACAAAACCAACCTGTCGGGGGAAACCATAATCAAGGTAACCAGAACCCCCAAGGGGACAATAAAAACAAACGCCAAGGGAGGAAAAACAACAAAAACCTCTGGATGAACTTCCCTTGTGCTCTTTGCGATGAGCATGGTCATTATACTCACCATTGCCCCCAAATTTTTGACTTCAAAAGGATGAAAGAATCCATGAATATGCCACATCCCCCAGCGCCGCCTTCCCCTTAGCAGGCCCCACAATAGTATTTGAAACAACCACCCCTGACCGTGTTGCAAAAACCTATTCCACACCAAGGTGTGATGAATACACAACATGAGGTACATCCCGCCCCACCACCAATGGGAAAATATCAAAACCCTGGAAATCTGGTGGATCGCAATATCCTCCTCACTAGCGAAGAAGAAAATCTTCTGCAAACACACAGTCGTCAGTACAACGCGCTTCCTGAATCTATTCCTACCACTTTAGAAGCAATGCCAACTACATCTAGACAACCCTTGATGATTCCAAGCCCTAACACTGAACCCACCATTCGTAACCCTCACATCTCGTTACGACAGAATATCAACGACCCTCAGGCTAGGGTGGCCCATAATTACAGTCTAGTTGATGACTTGGCACAATCCCCTGCAACCATGTCGGTATTGGAGGTCCTCCAAACCTTTCCAACTCAATGGAAATCCTTTCTTTCCTCCTTGGTGGCAGTCGACCCAACTGATACTAGACTCATCACATTTGATCTAGATTGTGGAGAACCTTGACTCCCCACTTTGGTAGCTTTCTAGATACTAGTTAAGATTTGAAACATCATGGTTCATTGATGAAGGTTCATCCACATGCATCATGTACACAATTGTATGGTAGAAACTTGGCTCCCCAGAGCTGATACCATGCGACATCACTTTAAGAGCTTATGATGGTCGAGCATCCTCCCCTAAAGGGCTCTTTCAAAATGTCCCTATTGAACTCGAGGGCAAAACCATCCATATTGACATTGAGGTTATCAATTCCCCACTCGATTAAAACATCTTGTTTGGATGTAGTTACATGTATTCTATGAAGGCAATGGCCTCTTCTATGTTTCAAATGATGATGTTCCCCCACAACGGGAAAATCATCACCATTGACCAAGTTTCACATTACGAGCCTAACCATTCCTCCAACATTGATAATATCTTACCTCTCATCCATACTAGTTCTGATGCATATCCACTCATGGATATGCCCCCCATAATTTTCAAAGACCCATCTTTCCTGGGGGCATTCCATGGAGCACCACCTCTCATTCACCCCTCATCACAAGTGTGCGTAATATGTTCTAACGGAACTGAAATTGGAGATACCATTCCTCCCACTAAGGCTTCTCCACCTCTTGACATCCCACTAGTTGAAGAAATTATACCTCAAGAATCCCCTGATAACCCTATGACACCACTTATCCCCGATTTCACCCCCCCCAAGGTCAATTCCTGGTTTGCGAGACAATTCCCCAAGCCATCACTCAAATCCCATTCTTCTACCCCCCACTGAGCGTACAAGATTTTCAGGTAGCTGCAATGCTTAGCCTTCCCAACATGGTGCTCGACATTCCAGTATGGTATCTACACCCACCCATTATGGTTCCTCAACCATCCCTCCCTCCCCAATAAGAGGGAATCCCGATGCAGATTCTAGTACTAACTCAAACCACACCACCATCACCCCCACCAACTGGAACCACTGCTACAGATGGGGGAAAATAGATGAATAAAGAGCCAACTTCTCCACTTCCTCCCTAAGTTAAACCTCCTTTTTCACTCTACGAGAGAGAGGTACACCCCACTAATATATGTCCCTCCCTTTCCAAATTACGCAATCTGATCCAACTCCCTCGAGCAACCACATCGCTCGTCGCTTCACCAAGCACACCTAGTACTACCACAACATCCCCTACTACAGGTAGTAAAGGGATGCGAATAAAATTTGCGTGTGCTATCTGTTCAGAGTATGGCCACTACACTCATCATTTCCCCGCTCTACCTCAGTTTCAACAGATGCTAATGACGATACTCCAAATAATTTAGCAAGACCCCTCTCCACCCACGTTGTTGGGTACCCACATCATCATGTATCCATGTCGTCAGGTACCCACATCACCAAAATCCATTATGTCTCGATCTCAGTCAACGAACGAATGAGGTTCCTTTGCTTGATCATTTGACATACCAGTGTCCTTTGATAATTGAATACAGGCATCGTCAAATGGCCCTTATTCAAAATCATCCAACCACCTCACCTCCTGTGTTACAAGTGTTTCCATCTATTCCTTCTCCACATACTGTTCATATCACCTCCCCTGAGCCTGAGTCACTTCCCACCCCTCCATGGTTTTTGGATAGATTGTCTTAGGATTTTGCCCCAAATTCTCCCAATTCGCCGGTTCATTTCCCCCAGGAAATCTTACCCTTGACCAAATTTTACAACCCACAATATCTAGATATTTTGTTTATGTCAAGCACACCATCACACCATAGTTGCGATTCCCCCCCTATGTCTTCACCATCCAAAGACAATCACACAGTGACAATCACCAATGTTACTTCCCCAGATCCCCTATATTCTCACATTTTGCACTGCGACGAAGATATCATGGAGGAACTAACTACTCCTGATTGCCCATGGAATGCGTTCCATCATAGATATTTTTTTCTCTCACAGGAATCCTTTGACCCACCTAGCCAAGCCTCCATATGTGCAATCGAAACCAAGGATTTTATTCTATCAGGGCATATAGACTGGTTCAACAACCCTATCCCTGCCCCCGATGCTTTTGAAGAAGGCAACATGGCCAACATTTCCCCCACTGTTAAAATCGACATTTCCATCAAACCATGAATCATAGAAGAAATCACCATTGGCGCCACATGCTCCCCTGAGGAATTCATAGATTACAAAGCTCTCTTTCAGGAATACCGAGATATTTTTGCCTGGTCATATATAGAGATTCCTGGCCTCGATCCTTCTATCGTCGAACATTGCATCGACACATGGCCAAATGTCACCCCAGTATGTCAAAAGCAACACCCCCATCCAAAGCCACAACTATCAAAACCAAAATTGAAATGTTACGTATTGCCAGGTTCATATACCCCATTGCATACATGTCATGGATCTCCAACCCCGTCCCCATTAACAAAAAATAGGGCACTATTCGCGTCTGCATCAAATTTTGTGATCTCAACCATGCTTGTCACAATGACAACTTCCCAACCCCTTTCATCGACCAAATTATCAATGACTATGCCAGCCACGAGGCCTTATCCTTCATGGATGGGTTCTCCGACTAAAACCAAATCCAAATCCATCCAACAGATTAGTACAAAACCGAATTTACCACCCCGTGGGGTACTTTTTCTTATCGTGTCATGCCTTTTGGACTCAAAAACACTGGTGCTATGTTCCAACGAGCCATGAATTATGTTTTCCATGATCTCACTCGCATCATACTCGCTTACTTGGATGACCTCATTACTCGATCCAAGAAATTAACTCAACATCTAGATGACTTACGAGTTGTCTTTCAATGATGTCGACAGTACAATATCCTCTTGAACCCCCTCAAGTGTGTATTTTGCGTCACCGCCAGACATCTCCTTGGGTTCATCATCTCCCAACATGGCATCACAATGAACCCCCTCATGGTCCAAGCTATCACAAAAATTCCACCACCTAGGAATTTATGCCAACTGCAGAGCCTAAAAGACAAAGCCAACTTTTTACGACGCTTTGTCCTAGATTACGCCACTCACGCACATGGTTTCCTTCGCTTATTGTGTTATGATATCCCATTTAGATGTGATGAACATTCCCAAACTGCTTTTGATGATTTAAAATCAACTCTATCCAATGCCCCTTTGATTAGTCTTCCTGACTATGACTGCAATTACCTCCTCTACTTGTCGGGCTCAGCCGTCTTGGTAGCAGGAGTTATTGTCCAGTTAGGGGATGATGGCCACGAGCATGTTATTTACTACATCAACAAAAATATTTCAGGACCAAACCTGAAGTAAAATCATGAAGAAAAACTCACCCTCACAGCTGTCCTCGTAGTCCAAAAACTACATCATTATATCTTGCTTCACACTACCAAAGTTGTGGCAGATTCCAACCCTATGCAATACTTACTTAGTCACTAGAAAATTAATGGCAAATTTGCCCGATGGATCGTCATCTTTTAGGAATATGACCTAGAGTTTTCAACTCCCAAAATCAAGAAATCACTTGTTCTCACAAAACTCATTACGACGTTTCCATCCGACACTAAAAGTTCACCCATCAATACGGATTTCCCCAACGAACACCTCTTCTACATCCCCTCGGATGACCCTTGGTATGGCGACCTTCTCATCTACCTTCAGACACAAAATTTTTGGTCTCATCTCTCGCCGGATGATCATCGGTGCCTCCACCATCAAGCTCCTTGGTACCTCCTCATTGGTGGCAATTTGTATCGACGTGGTGTTGATACCATACTCCGTCGATGTTTGACCATCGACAAAGCAGATAGAGTCTTGAATGATTTCCATAGCGACGCTTGCGATGACCACCTCTCAGGTATGTCCACCGCCAAGAAAATCATTCGAGAAGGATACTTTTGACCCACATTGTTTCATGACTGCATCCATGCTGTCAAGCGATGCAGAAAATTCCAGTTTTATGCAAACAAAGCATGAGCGCCACCTACTCTTCTACATCCAATCATCACTGTCGGCCCCTTCTGCAAATGGGGCATAAAATTCATGACTTTCAATCCTCCATATACCAATGGACACAAGTATATCTTCGTAGTAGTGGATTACTTTACCATGGGCCGAAGCCATGCCTACCTTCAACAACACCGCTGCCACAACAATGCGTTTTTTATTCAACCACGTCATTACCCGTTTCGGAGTTCCACCACAGTTAGTCTCCGATAAAGGTAAGCACTTTGAGAATGAGATATTCATCGAACTCTCCTCAAGGTTAGGCTTCTCCCATGAATTTTCCTCCCCATACTACCCTCAGTCCAATGGATAGGTCAAGGCTATTAACAAAGTCCTCAAAACCATGTTGCAACGCACTGTCAACAAACATAAGACCAACTGGAATCATATGATGTTTTCAAAGTTATGGGCTTATCACATGGTAGTAAAAAATGCCACCAGTTTTACACCATTTCTTCTCATCCATGGGATCAAAGCCACCCTCTCCATTGAGTGAGAAATTCCCACATTGCGCACCACCATCGAGCTATTACCTGACACTGCTCCAATGGAGAAGCGATTGCTGCACTTAGATTCGCTGGATGAAGATCGTCGGTCTTCTTTACAGAACAATGAGACAACTAAAAAACAGTCCAAATCCACCTTTGACCACCATGTCAACCTTTGCTTCTTTAACGAAGGATATCTTGTCATAGCCTTTGATATCACTCACAATACCCTCAGTCATGGGAAATTTGAGTCATTATGGCATGGACCCTACATCGTCCAACACTTCATCACTAAAGGCACGTACATCCTAGCCTCTCCAGAAGTCTATCCTCTCAAAAAACCTGTCAACGGTTTGTACTTAAAGAAGTTTTATGCATGAGCGTAGTCATTCTACCCTAGGATTTTTCTTTGTACACATTTGTAGAGTTTTTAGTCTTCTTTTTTTCCCCTCCATTTCTCATA
The DNA here is from genome assembly GCA_009831015.1 of Picea engelmannii. Taxonomy (NCBI): domain Eukaryota; kingdom Viridiplantae; phylum Streptophyta; class Pinopsida; order Pinales; family Pinaceae; genus Picea; species Picea engelmannii. The sequence continues at coordinate 239,254 of ML779355.1, forward strand.
TCTGATATACCATTCATGTTATTGACAGATGTCTCCTCCATCCGCCTACCACATCGGTTACACTGATGGAGCTAGCCGCTAGACACAGAATCTCACTTAAGCCACTTGGGCCCTCTACATCCCCTCACATGAATTTCTCCACTCCAACGACATATGTTTGAGCTCAACAACCAACAACCGAGCATAATACACAACCATCATTGGCCTCCTCGCCGAGGCCAGTCACCGCCACATTCGTCACCTTAGAGTCTTATTAGATTCCCAACTTGTTGTCCTACAGCTCAACAACATATATCGTGTCTGTGATCTATGCCTCTTTTGCAAATACCTGCAAATTAGACTCTTATCTCGACATTTTGATTCAATTACATTTACACATATTCCATGACAATTTAATCAAATAGTAGATAACATGGCTAAACTAGTGTTAGATTTGAATTTATCACATCAAGACATCATCACACATACATAAATCATCAAACATCTGTCACAACATATAGATCAGGCATCATAAAAAATCATCACATGTAGACATCACAAAGATCCCAAAAAGGTATATCCATATATATATATATATATATATATATATATATATATATATATATATATATATATATATCGATCAAATGTGCATGTCATAAATGTTTACAAAAAAGTACATGTACATCACCCATAGGCAAGTGAGACCCCCCCACCCCTATGAGTACAAAATGGGTACCCCCTACCCTATACACCAGGTGTCCAAATACCCTGTACAAAATGGGATCGCAGGCCTATGTAAATACAAAAATAAACAAAATAACACTCATTGCACCCCCAGAACTCTGCCACTAGGTCCTCTGTCAGTAGGAGGTTCCCCATCAACTGGGGGTCCTCCAGGTCCAGGAGGCAACCAACCAGTCATCACTGCCCCTGCTACAGCTTCTCTACGGATCAGGGTCCACAACTCTGCAGGGCCACCCACACACTGCTCCAGGACTCTCTCATCTTGAATGTGGGACCACATGCCCTCTAAGACACCCTACAATACCACCTCCAACTTGCGTCAGAAACCATTTAACTCCCCGCCAACCTCTACTTGAGGAGAATGCGACGAACCTACACCTGGATAATAAAACCTACATCTCCAACCAGATCTCGCCTCATCTATTGGCCTCACACCAATCTCATCCCTCTGGTGTCGCTCTCTCACCCACGGCTCTACCCGCAATGGTCTCACTAGCTCCTGGCGAGTTGGATTTCCAACCACCTCCACCTCTCGGCCTCATGGCCCCACATCTGTAAACATAAAAAAAAATATAGGATCAACGTCCATCCATACATAAACATATTATACATTATCAAAATAAAAAAACATAAGTACACCAACATACGTCTCTGGTCCCAATCCTCTACAGGAGGCAACACCATGTTTGGGTCATGCCGGAAATCCATCCCACCATATGGGAACCACAGTATAATATGTAGCATATGGGGCCACACATGCACCAACGTGGCCGTAAAATAGTGGCCACCCTTCCCCCCACCATGACATACCAAAATTGATTCCCATCGCATCAGTCGTGGTTCGCGTGGCCTTGCAACTGATAACAACACTCTAGGGTGCAACATGTGAACCCTCTCCAAAAACCACGCTACCAAGATAGATCCAAAGGAAAAATCACCAGAGTCAGTGGTACGACACCGGTGAATCTGCCCCATCATCTTGGCATGTAGCATCAAGCCCCAGGCGAAAAAATTCCCATCAAGGACTTTCTGCATAATCCTCAACTGACCACCATTGATCCACCGAGTAGCTAAGGATCCGTAGATCCTCACAATCATTGATGCAATGCACCGATGCAAGAGCACATCCATTGCATCAATAAAGATGACCGAACCTGACATCATGTTTGGCCCTGAACAATAAACCCGTGCCAATTCTATCAATCGTACATCCCCTGGAAACTGGGGATCAACAGGTAGGGCCATTCCCCGAAAAGGGAGCCTTGTCAATAAATATACATCCTCAACAACTGATAATGTCAACTACTACCCCCGCACAATGAAGCACTGCAGATCAATGCTCCACATCGAAATCATATACTGAAGCAGGTACTCCTGTGACTGTATCAGTGGGCAGTCAAAGAACTTGAGCAACCCATAGGCTACCAAGAGTCTCTGAATACCCGACTCCTCTCTCACCGCCTCCCTGAGGTGCTCCTAGTCACGCTCCCTCCAGTGAACTGGAATGATAAGATGGTCACCTACATTCACACAGAATACACTTGATTAGCAATCATCATTTATCACAAAAGGATTCAACAAATTCAAACTTTCAAAACCCTTAGCTTCGCCTCAAGTGTGTGTCTGTCACCCCCACAGGTGCGCACATATGCATGCCTGTTATTTTCACAGCTACGCATTAATGCACAACTATCGGAGAAACAAATGTGCATCCATCACACCCACAGGTGTGCACTCATGCACTCTTGTTCTCCACATAGCTGCGAACTGATGCGCAACTATCTGAGAAACAGTTGTGCATAGTGCACAAATATATTTCGAACAGGGATGCATCACACACACACACACCTATTTTTCCCACCCACGTGCCCCCATGCATGGTTATACTCAAAACAGATGCACATCATGCTCGGGAGAGGGAAATATACCCGTGCATCTCAACACATGTATCCTTCCTTCTCCTTTGCATTGGTGGGCCCACCCCTACAAAATACCCTAGTATAGACCTCTGTATGACCCCTATTCAAAAGATAGAACCTACCTACTATGCAGGAGGATGGGACCACTAACCCGACTCTCGCAAATCCTGGGTCGACTGGCTCTAACTCCTGTAATCTCAGAAACTCCTCCAAATACTCACAACAAATCACTATAGAAGTGGGAACAAATGAGGTGGAATTGTGGGCCCCACAACCATATATAGTCCCTTTTTTTCCAAACTTCCACACTGGGTTACAGGAGATCAGAGTCTCAATTTTTCAGTCCGTCTTCAGTCACGAGATCAGGGTCCCTCTGCCTACACAGTCACCTTCACCGGGTCACCATCTCCACTTGACCCCGGGGGAGCCTTTTTCTCATATCACGTCTAGGTACGCATGCTCATGTTCAAAATTATCAAATAACTGTTATATGTTCTTTATCTTCAGATATTGTTCACTTCGGGTATTCAATTTTCATGTGTTTAGGTACTTGGTCATCATAACACAGCGCGACCCCTTCAGATATATGACCGACACTGACATATAATCATTCCCTTTGAATATCAATTGCATCTCCTAGTCACACCCTCCAACATTTGCCTTTAGGGTCCCTACATCCGGCTCTGCAATACTATCACCTTTGCTGCATTTTGGTACTTTCACACGGTAGCACTCTCCCCCTCATGATTTGTCCTATTCATAGTCCCCTTTGGCACTTTGACACTCATGCTTCTTTCACCCCCTAGGGATGGGATTCCCGATAATCTTACGCATTTTTGGATAATCAACCACATACTCCTTCTCATCATTGTTGCTAGCTTTCCCAATGGACTCCAAAGTTACCTCATCACAGTTCTATTTTGACTGCATCCCCGCAGTATCATTAACCCTCCATTTCCTCCACAATCAGTTTTCCCATCTGCAGATTGCCTTCCATTCATTTCCCTCATACAGAAACCCACCAATGGGGCCCCTCCCCCCTACCAGTTATCCATGCAACTTGCAACCTCACAGGACAAGACATCTTGCACTGGGGCACCCATTTCTGTATCTGTACACTCATCCCAAATTATTCTTTATTCATTTAGTAATTGTAAAAAAGCCTTTGTTCCCAACATTTACTTAGATTTTTGTTGTCACCCTTGATGACTTTATTTTTTCGGAAAAGCAACCCATGTTGCCCTTGGTTGGGGAATTCACTATCCTCTAGTCATGTTGACACCGTCCATAAAATCCGAGTATCCCACAATCCACATACCCCTGATATCTGAGTTTGTCCACTTTGTCATGCCTCTGGCACAATTTAACCCCATGTCTAGTTGTCCCCCTGACTCTAGATACGGTTTCACGGTTGCTGCCAATAACCCTTCAAGCATACCCCCAACCAAGGGAAGTCTTGAGTCTCACCGCATCTTGACTTCGTTCATGTTCCTTATTAGTTCTTGATCTTATTCAATGGATTTCATGAATCCCCTTTGCTTCTTGGAGTCACATCTCCCTTTCTGTCGACATCAACATAGTTTCCAGAAGGGTGACAATATCTTGAATCTCATTACCTTTACAACAAGGAGTCTCGAACAACACAGAGAGAACCATCATTTCTCTATGCCGTCCTTGACCCCCATAACATTCAACTTCAACACTATCTCATGTTATGGTGGGTCTTACTATGAAACTATTGCAATTGTTTTGTACTAGTCGAAGACCTCTAAATTTGTTAGGCCATCAATGCCTACGAGTCATCAACATTTCTTCCAGGCATCCTTGCCTCTTTTCAGAGTATGTTCACCATCAGAATTGTCATCTTCCATTATCAAACTGCCCCGGAGGGAACAACAATTATCTACATCAACATACAACTTCAGTTACTATCTTACATTTTTGAGTTACATGACACGAGCATGGGGCATGCCTGCCTTATTTGTATACACATTTTATTCCTATACCTAGAGAAAGGTTTGGGTACCACAATTTCCCCTCTCCCTCTGATGGATCGCTCTTGCAGTTCCTATCAACACTCTTCCTTACAATGGTACTCTTAGTAGAAGAAAAATTGATGCATTTCGGCTATACGTATGCTCCCAACCTCACACATCAGGGGGCATCTGTTATCACTGAAATTTCGTCCGCAATAGTGCATGCAAATGGTTACAGGAATACATCATCTCCAAACACCTATTAGTTCATCTGCAACACCAAAAATGCATTTGCAAGGGGCAAAAACTATACAATTGGTCAAAAAATTGACATGTGCTGAAACACAAAAGGAAGCGTGCGCACAGTGTGCAGGCCAAATAAGCCCATAGAGCACACAATGCACCATATGCGCCACTGTGTATGAGAAAAACCACACACTCCTGTGAACGGTGCATTTATGGTTCTTTTTGGCCCATCACCCACTTCTGGACCAACTCCCAACTTGATTTGACCCTCAAATCCGAGCTGGATTCGAATGGGGGGTTGGTCAAAGACCTAAGGGTGCCCTGTTATCACATAGTTTGTAGGAAGGGTTTAGGTAGCTAGAGTCAAGTCTTCAAACTGGCGTAACAGGAGCTTCCCCACCCACTGTCACCTCGATGGGGAGCTCTTTCTATTTAGGGTGGCTAATCCCAAGGGAGACGTCCCAAGTAATCTGGGTTTCTGAAGGAGAAGGATCAAGATTTAAGGCTTCGAAGGTTAAGAATAGGCTTCTCTTCACAGATTACTGCCAATATGATAGTCAAAAGAAGAAGAATCCCACTGGAAGGCACCTATTTGTGAGACAAGACAAAAAGAACTAGAACGTGCTGCAGTGGTTAGTACTTCAAATATTTATGACTATCTTGAATATATATATATATATATATATATATATATATATATATATATATATATATATATATAT
>ML779355.1:254260-270984 GCA_009831015.1 Picea engelmannii
CTGCTAAATACCTATGAACATAATGGGCCGGCTCGTGATGAGACCTCCCATCCTCTTGGTTAGGTCTTGCATTTATTTATTTAATCATTTTTTCTTAGGGTCCCTTAGTTTCTTATCGAGAGGCTTTTTATTGCCTTCTCGGGAATCCCCTGGGCGAAGCATCTCTAGGTTTTCTTTTCCTATGGATTTTATCTTTTACCAGCTGCTTTTACCCCCTGGGCCTTTAGCCCCTTCTTCCCACAAGACAAGATGTACCCTGGAAGGTCATCCTAATGGCCAGACTAGGGGAATGGGATGGATGAGTGGGGTATAAGATGAAAAAGTGATAATATGGTGGGAGTGGATGATGGCTCTGAAAACCCCCCTTGGTGGCTAACCAAAACCCATGAATACCAGCTTGCTAAGTTTCCCCATCAATCACCCCAACAATGGTCAAGTGGATTAGTGTAAGATCCAAGCAGTCATCCGAAATGAAAGGAACCTAATGCATATAAAAGAAGGTTATAATGATCAAATATGACACATACCATGATACCTCAGACCAATTACCTCATGGAGCAAGAGCCCTCTCTGATGCAAGCCCATGCCGGTAATGATGGAAGCTGCTACTGCTGAAAGGGAAAAGCTGGTTGAGAAGAAGAGAGATGGGCCCTCCAGGGCCATACTCAAGTCACTCCTGCTCTCGGTACTCCATTTCTAGGACCATGTGGGCCTCGAGACATGATCTCCTAGTTATCCCTAGATATCGGGGATAACATGCCCTAAAGGGCACCTTTTCCACACTAAGAACCGGTTGGATATTGCCTCAAAGACATTCTATAAATGGAGGCCATGGGTGCACTAAGAATTCAAGAATCTCATAGTATTGTTATGCTGCCTCAATCCTCCTTCAAAAAACCTCTTTTCTTCTTGGAGCATTCTAGCAACATTCCAATAAGATTGTCTCCTCACCTCTTGCAGGAATAGGCTTGGATTTCTTCACCATTTGTTGTCTAGTTTATTTTTGTAAGAAGAGCTCTCAAGTAGGGGACTCAAGATCCCTCCCAAGGAGGAAGAAGGGATCCATTGGTCCTCCTTTCTCTACGGTGTTTTCCAACTAATATAGTTATCCATTGGTGGCATAATCTTGGTCATTTGGGTGATTGATTTTGGTTCAAAGTTTCTTATGCATTTTAGTTTTATTTCCTTAGTTATTTCTTTATTTGTTTGTTTATTTCATATGCTTGGATTGTTTAATTCATACACTAACCTTTGTCTTGTCTAGAAGGACCAACTAGACTTGTAAGTGCCCTTGTTTTTCTCACCCAAGTGATGAAACATACACAACAAATACCTATACCATACCATGCAACAATTGGTACAATTCCAATATGCAAATCTGATGTGGTTACCGAATTACCAACTTTCTGCAGCTGCCAAATTTGCTGCCACGGTTCTGCTACCGCTATTTTTCTGCTGCACTTTTTCTTCCGCAAATCTGCTCTATCAACAATACCTCCCAAATAAACTTTCACAAATGGATATTCAATATGCTCAAAGATCATGCACATAAGAGACCCTTGCTCTCTTATTTATACTTTTCCAAGTAGATTCCTCAAGGGGTTATCTTCTAACCAACTTACCCAACTTCTTGCTTTTGGGGCTAACCCACTTCTAACCACTTTGTCCACTTATAACAACTTTTTCCACAAATAGTAAACTCTCCAATTATAGTTGCAACTAATTAATTTTTAATTGTTTTCTTGTTGCAACCACCTAAACCATGACTAACCACTTTGACTATTCAATCTTCTCATCGTAACTACTTTACCATAATTACCAAACTCACAACTTCTTGTTGCAACTAATTTATTTTTAATTATTTTTTTAATTATTTTTAACTCGTAGTTACCATCAATTTGACTAGTACACTTCTTCTAGAAGCTTCTAGAATAATTTAACTTCTTTGACGTTCTATGGGCTTCTAAATAACTTATGAGGGTTATCCAACTTCACATGGCCATAAATCTCTAACTGTGAGAAGTTATGTGACATTACACATATTACTAGAAATGACATGACATATACTATCGATTTGGAATAATTTTTCCTGCAAATTCACTGATCTTCATTACATTATTCCTCAATCAAACTTGGGTTACCTAACCACACCACTGGGCTACTCAACTACCTAAGCATTTGGAATTCACAAAGCGTCTTCCCGTGAGGTATTTCACGATAAGGGGACCACTTTGAGAACTTTATCCAAGAGCGTCTTCTCGTGAGGGCTTTCACCATAAGGGGACCACTTTGGAGTTTATCCATTTGGTTCTTCCTATCAACCATGACATGACATCAATGATACAACTACCTTTAATATAGACACATCATTATGATACCACTTGACATCAACCATTTTTACAACAATTACATCAATGACCATATAACCAATAATCAATATATCAATGATACAAACACATTACTATGACAATAATGACATCAACCCTTTGACATCAATAACAATATAGTACACCAACTTGTTGACTAGGTAGCCCTCCTTGAGGATGAATACCCATTTGAGCAGGTTGAATCCATGTAGGGTTGACGATTCCTGGAAAATGTTACCTAGGATTAAGACTTGGGAAAACATGGTTAGAGGGTCCAGCTTGGGTAGTTCCAGGATAAATTTTCCCAGGATTGAGATCGGGGACAAAAGGGATAAAGGGACCTATGTGATGGGTTCCTCCACCTAAAGGGTCTGCAAAGGGAGCTTGTCCTCCAGGATGTTGTTGTGTTCCAAGATTCCAATATGGTCCTATAATCCATGATCCAGTAAAAGGTTGATCCATAATAAAGTTTTTTCCTCCAGCTAAAGGTTGCTCCCCAGCTTGAATTTGTGCCCCAAAAGAAAACTGAGATCCAGAAGGATGTTGACTACTTTTTCCTCGAGGAGGGTTCAATAGTCCTAGTGAAATTTGGGAAGGATTAGGAACTCATCCAATAAGATAATTCTATTCGGGAGGAAGTGATTGACTGTTGGCACAGGGGCAGACCCATGGTTCAACGCTACAACAATGCACCAACAAAACCCTAACTACCACCCCTTTCGACAACACCTGTGAAGCAGATGAAGTCTCACCCGAGGTAGAGGCATGGGTGGTTGCAGGACTCCAGTGTCTGTAACCTTAGCTGGGACATAGATATGTGATTATAATCACTTAACATAGCACTCAACAATTATATTTATCAATATTTAGTTCTTAGTTACATGCAGTTAAACCCTAATTACAACACAACAAAATATTCAACCAGATCTAGCATCTAACAACACTTAGCATGACGAAACATATCAGATCTTAACAGATTCAACACTAAGCACATGTATATCAGTCAGATCTAACATCCATCCATATTATTAAGCACTAAGCATCAACAAATCATTCATCTATATTATATCACTAAGCACATTAACACATAAGCACATCAACACATTGCACAAAGCAGAGCAACACAACAGGTACATGTTTCACCCTCACCCTGGGGCTACGTCCACCAACTCTTCTCTTATTTATTAGCTTCTTCAATAGGTTACATGTACAGAGCCCTAAAACCCCTACTCCACAGAGGATATTAGATCTACGCAGCTTGCTAGATCCTCCTTCCCTGAGTAGATATAAGCACACAACCTCTTACAATGACTTACACTTAGCTCTGCAAGTCTCACATAGTATGTACCAAAGAACTTACAACTATTGATCACACAGATCTAACTCTAGCACTTAGCCACTTGTTTCCCTATATCCTCACTACATCGCCTAACATCTATTTATACATATAAAATAGGCCTAAGCATGGGTGAACCCATGGGCCGACATTCCCATACCCATTACGTAATCCCAAATCCCAAAAAGGGCTCTAAAAGGGGTCGAAATCCCACAATCTCTGCTTCGTCTTGCACTCTACCTTCGACAACCTGTCGAAGTCCCAAAATTAGGTCAAACATGACCAAGAATCCTCAAAAATTGGTCAAGGGCCAATAAGCCCCCAACACTCACCTGTGACTCGTCCCGAGTCACTCTGATCTGGCTAGTCTTGCTTCAAAAGCCTCGAGCTTGGCTCGAGCTTCTTCAACTTGTTGCTATTCTATGGCCTCCTGTTCAGTGAAATATTGTATGACTGCTTTGTTGATAGGTACTTCAAGGCTCTGTTCAGCTACAGTGACAACTTGCTCCAGCTCCGCTCCTCGGCCTTTGATTTCTATGAACAGTTGGTAAGCTTCATCCTGTATAGGTTGGATCCTCTGAGTTACTTCCATAACTTCACTCTGAATAGTATGGACTTACTGCTGGGAAGTGCACTGATCTTGGGATCGCTTCATTCTTTCCACGACTGACATGGGCTTCAATTGCGCCTGTATTGTCTCTGCTTGATACTTCACTTCCTGGAGATGTGACTCCAGTGCCTTCAATTCTGGATCCTCAGTGAGTTGTTCATACATTTGGGCACTGCGATCACTCAGTTTCTTGCATCTTAGGGAAAGTAATTTTATTCTTTCAACTGTGCTTCGAGTAGTTGATTCCCTTTGGTCCCTTACATCCTGTAGGGTGTCAGGTATAATGTAGATCTCTAAATATGTTATTCATTGCCGTAGCTACTAGACAGCTTCTGCGAGATTCTCTACTTGATGCGTGACTTGGTCTTCAACCTGTAGCTCTAAGCCTATCATAGAGCATAGGACTCTATTTAATGATTCTTTTACTTCGAGCTGCTTTGCGCGAAACTATTCTTTCTCTTGCTGGATCTGTGATTTTCTCTGCTTCAAACTTGGCGTGGAGAGCAACCTTCTCATGTTCTTCAATTCTGCGTTGTTCTACAATGTCACCTTGTACTTGTTTCAAGGTTTGGGTTGCTTGTTCTACTTCTTCTTGTGCTCGACGAAGACAAGCTTCAATGACATCAGCTAATCGACGAAGCTGGGATGGCTCATCGCCCAACTTTGGTTCTCCTGATGACAGGGGCACAATGGACACTACGCGGCTGGACTGAAGGGCCTACTGTACCCCTTAAAACTTGACCTTAACTCTGTCATACATTTCCTCCTACTTAGCTTCTTGTTTCTCCATGATTTCTAGTGAAGCGTCATTGAGGGCTGCTATGATGAAGTCGAAGTCATCAGTAGTAAGCATGGTCTTCATCTTGGTCACGGTGGCTCTCCATTTTTTCTGGGAAGAAGGTTTCAGGGGAGAAACCTTCCTCTTCTTTAGGGGATCGGTCTCATCTCTCAATGGTGTTACTTCACCTTGCTTCTATTAAGCTCTTGTACCATTTATGTATTCTACTTTTCCATCACCCCCTCGGTTATGTGATAATAAAGCAATCTTTTCTGAGGCACTACTTAATTCTTTTACTTCTTCGGTCTTCTTCGTTTTTATGGGTCCGGGTGTATCATGCAAAATTTCTAGGCTATTAGGGTTGAACATCTCTACAGGGTCTACTGGAATAAGGAGGTATGCCGACCAGTCCTTAGTGATCTCCTCAAGATCCTCTTCTGTGATCTTGTAGTACGACTGCAACTGCTCCTTATGTTCATCAACTCACTCTGTAAGGTAGATGAAGTGCCGATCTGTGAAGAACTTCATCAGAGGTCAGAATCTCTATAAAGTGTTCGAAGTCATGTGAGGTTATGCTTCTATGGCTCTCTTCAGCTGAAGGTAATACATATGAAAAACATCATTCGACTGCCACTATTTGTTCATGTCACTCGAGTACCATAGTGTGGAGAACTTCACAGTAAGTAGTTCAAATGGTTCAATATCCGGGAAGGTCACACCTTTCGACATATCCCAGGAAACAAAGGTGATAAGGATCAGGAGCCATCTGAAATGGAACTCGTAGCCCTGATCCTAGGCTTCGTGATAGTCTATCTCCAATTGATTCACTAGGTACTTCACCCAGTTCATTTGCAAACCTTCTACGCACTTTCCCGCGAGGTCAAAAACAAAGCTTATGACCTGCGTAGGTCTGTTCTTCCTTACTAACTTTCCTGCAATTAACTGACAGGCGAGGTGTACTGTGCCATTCTGGATGGAGGCTACCTTGTAGCCCCACATTTCCTTTTTGACATCTCCATATGTATCCTTGATTTTTTGTGCTAGTGCGTGATCTGTGGCTTTTCCTGGATAGAACTCATGTGGATCAGGTCCTTGCATACTCAAGCCCATGATCCTATGGATCAACGTCAGGTCGACTATGATACCGTGGTCTAGCCATAAGTAGCCGCCATGGTAACATGAAAGCAATAACTTGACACATGCATTGACTTCTTGGTGGCACTAGGGATGATTTTAGGGGATAAATTTCACTCATGGGCTAATTTTCCATGGTTTTTCCAAAAACGAGATTCTCTATTTTAAAAATGATTTGCCCAAATTCTATAGGATAAAATTATTTTACCTAAAAAATCGCCAAAATTTTATAAAAACTATATAAAATCCTTAGAAATTTGAATATTTTTACAAAAATATCACCAATCATTTATAGTTGGCATATGAATGATTAGTAAGTTTCAACAAGGTTTCTACATTTTAAAATAAATTTCCATCCTTAAAATCATCCCAGGCTAGTGCCTTCCAAAGTGAGGGATCTTCATTACATTTAATAGAGTGGACTGTGCGAGGTTCATTGTCCATGGTTGAGGGATTATCTTTGAGTCCTTCCCCTTCGTCTTGGTCAGGTACTTATACGGGGCAAGCATACTATAGTTTTTGCGATATTCAAGGTTGAAGTCACTAAAATTCAACACTGTGATCTTATCCTGCTGTGCGTGAACTACGTGTATCCCCTTTGGGAGGTATGCAATAATCACGGTGTACTCAAATTCTCTTGGCACACTATCTCGACTCACTACCCCGACCAGAGGTGGGATGTAATCCAAAAATATGGACGAGATCAGCTTCGCATTGGCTAGGTCATCTCTGTGTTTAGTTCTCTTTTCTACTGATGGTCGGGATGATCTGACTCCACAAGAATTCGATGGAGAGGCTTGCAGTCCTCTCATCAATGACGCTTGAATACTTGTAGACATCGCTCTTTCAAACATTACTCTTTCAGTCATTAGGTCAATAAGAACTTCTTCGACAATTTTCTCTGCAGCACTAAGTTCGTCCGACATGCACGTTCGTGGTTGAATGTCTCAGTTTCGAAGAGTAACTATTCAATGCAATGAGATACATGACACTAATGTGGTAATCACTATGCGAAATCAACTATGCTACGAGCTTTGATAGTCACGATTGGAAAAAGTGTTCTCGTTGCGTGGCACGATGAGATAAATAGATAAATCGACAACATATCTCTTGCAATGGGAAAGAATCCTTCATTAACTCAGTTCTGTCCATTGTGGTGTGGTCCCAACGGTTCAGTGGTGAACTTTCTGACCATAAATTCCTTTCTACCCATTCGGGCCGTCGATCGAATGATTATACTGTCTCTAACGACTATATGGCTTCGCCATGGAGAAGTGCCATGTGACGCTATTCTGATGCTCCAACGAAGCTCTAATTTTGTAAATTTTCCTTCTGCGAACTTCCCTCGGGAACCTTCTGTAACTTTTCAATCTTAGATCTCTTTTGCCTTATTTTTCTATCCTTCTTTCCAGTGAGCTTCGTCTTGGAATTCCCTTTTCCATTCTAATTCTTATCTTCTTTCGGCAGAGTAACTTCACGTTGTTGAGGTTCCTTCCTAGAAATCAAAGGTAATACTTCATCTATACCTGAAATAGGTACTTCAGTCTTCTGCAAATCTTCTAGTGTTCTTCCTACTTCGATATCCAAATATCTGGTTTGAAATAACTTCACCCGGTTCTCCTTTTCTTCAATAAAATGTGGAATCCTCCTAGTGATGAAATCTTTTAACTCTTGCTTCTTTTTCTCTAGGATTTCCTCTTCTTTTCTTCTGGAATGATCTCCTTCAATCCAAGGTTTTCCTAATAACATAGAAAATGGAGCGCTATTCTAAATAAATTTAACAACTTCAAATTCTTCCTCTGTCGAAGTTCCATGAGCACTCATAGATATCCTGGTAAGTCTTCCACATAGGGTTATCAACTTTCCTCTGAATAATCCTATTCCTCCCAATGAAGGAATCATAGCAGACTTTCCTAGAATTTCCCAAGTTCTTTCGGTCATGATATTCACCTGTGTTTCCTCATCTAGAACACAGTCAATGTCGAAGTCCTCTATTCTTGCTTCAATGCACTATTTTTCTTTAAATACCTCTGATAAAATGACATGTCGGTGATCATTAAGGTTTCTTGCATATGTAGTAATACTTTCTCTGATCCTTTTTGGGGTTATGTCATAATCTCAGTTTCTGGATCTGCCTTAGGGTTTTCTTGGTTCATATTCATTCTTTCAACTTTAGCAATCATTCTAGGGAAATCCAATTCTTCATGGTCCAGAGCTTTGCAACATAGGAAACTAGGTCTCTTTCCAGGGAATTCCTTAGCCAGATGTCCCGGTCTTTTGCAACTATGACCAAGGGTTAATCCTCTCTTTCTCTTAAATGATCCCCAACCTCTCCTGTACTGCATGCTAGGATCATGGTAGCTAACCTGCAAAAAATTATTTTTAGGATCCTGCATCCATTTGTTAGTCCAAACATTCTTTCTATGCATAGGTATAACATATCTTTCACTATTCTTATAAGATATACTCATATAAAATCTTCTTTCTTCTACCAATGCCCTAGTTTTCAAGCTAGGAAAAATCTTATCAAAGATACCTAGATCCATACTTTAGAAACAAAAATTTCCACTAATCTTGTCTTCAGCAGAGCACAAAGCTTCCGGATCTTAAAAATTTTCACTATTATTACCTTTATCAGAGCACAAAGCATTCATATCTTACCTCTTTTCTTTAGATTATAATTCTTTCTTTAGAACAGAGCTTCACAAATCAAGTATAATACCACGCACTAGAGAGACATATATACACACAGAGCTTTCACAATTTCAGGTCATTTCTTTGCACAAATCTTCTTTTTCCTTAGTTCCCAACAATCACAGTTTCAGGTCAGATCTTCGCACAAAGCTTCTTCTTCCTCAGTTCTCAACAATCACAGTTTCATCTCCCGAAAATAGAATCATTTTTTGGCATAGGGGTAGACACAGGGTTCAACGCTACAACAACGCACCAACAAAACCCTAACTACTGCCCCTTTCTACAACACCTGGGAAGCAGATGAAGTCTCACCCGAGGTAGAGGTAGGGGTGGTTGCAGGACTCCAGTTTCTGCAACCTTTGCTGGTACACATATCTGTGATTCTAATCACTTAACAAAGCACTCAACAATTATATTTATCAATATTTAGTTCTTAGTTACAACACATTTAAACCCTAATTACAACACAACACAATATTCAACCATATCTAGCATCTAACAACACTTAGCGTGACAAAACAAATCAGATCTTAACAGATTCAACACTAAGAACATGTATATTAGTCAGATCCAACATCCATCCATATTATTAAGCACTAAATATTGACATATCATTCATCTATATTAAATCACTAAGAACATTAACACATAAGCACATCAACACATTGCACAAAGCAGAGCAACACAACATGTATGTGGTTCACCCCCACCCTGGGGTTACGTCCACCAACTATTCTCTTCTTTATTATCTTCTTCAATAGGTTACATTTACAGAGCCTCAAAACCCCTACTCCACAGAGGACATGACATCTGCACAGATCGCTAGATCCTCCTTCCCTGAGTAGATCTAAGCATGCAACCTCTTACAATGACTTGCACTTAGCTCTGCAAGTCTCACATAGTATGCACCAAAGCACTTACAACTCTTGATCACACAAATCCAACTCTAGCACTTAGCCACTTGTTTCCCTATATCCTCACTACATCGCCTAACATCTATTTATACATACAAAATAGGCCTAAGCATGGGTGAACCCATGGGATGACATTCTCATACCCGTTACATAATCCCAAATCCCAAAAAGGGCCCTAAAAGGGGCCGAGATCCCACGATCTCCGCTTCATCTTGCACTTTGCCTTCGACAGCCTGTTGAAGTCCCAAAATGAGGTAAAAAATGACCAAGAATCCTCAAAATATGGTCAAGGGCCAACATTGACCTTCTCTAGGAAGAAGTGGTGTTCCAATAAGATTCTGCTATGTCGAAGAACTATTAACTTGAGAAGGTGGAGTTTGTGAAATCTTCATGGAACTATTAAATTAACTAGGAAGGACAAGACCCGTCCCACTTTATACCTAACTTGAGATAGCAACAATATTACCTATTTGTCCCACATGATGACCAACGAAAAGGTGTGAGGATGTGGTGACCGTACTAGTAACAACATGTGTAAGTGGTGGAGTAAAATATGGTTGACTGATACCTAATTTATCAAAAATATCACGACCCAAGGGAGTTTTCCATAAAGGAAGAAATAGAGTTCTATTTGGATCTGATATGCTAGAGGTTTGAACAGGGGTAGCGAATCCTTCACTTTGATCAGGTTTTACCGATTCCATATTTTCTTCTTCAAATTTCCTTGATGGTAATCTAGGATAATCTTCAGTTACAATTTATCCTAAAGAATTTAGTTGGACTAAAATTGGACCAAGGGGATCAATTAATGGTGGATTTGCAGGAGGGAAAAAACCTTCATGAACAATTGTGATAATTCCCTCAGAACGTTCAATCAAAGGAGAAGTAGCACTCCTAGTGTCAAAGTAAATTCCTTCGTCAACAATATCTCCATGAGAAGTATCTTCTGGTGAATGGGGAGGTATTGGTTGATAATATTGAGGAGGCAATACTTGCATCCTATGTGAGTGAAGACGACTGTCACCAGCCACGGTAGAAAGGGTAGAAAAGTTAAAGCCCACTATAGAAAACAAACAACACTCACCTAACAAAATATGAAGCAAACCATGCAATTTTTTTTTTTCACAGTGAACGCACTAGTTGGTGATGAAACCCAACATCATGAGAGAAATGTAAAAAGGGTCAGGGTAGAGCGGGTGGACTAGTTACATTGCAAACCTGCTAACAAACTTACTCCCTGGTGTAAGTCCCGCATAGAGTAACTGTGGGTTACTCTCAAGGGAGCCCGAGTGAGTTTGACCAATGTCTGACCCAGATACAATAGAGACTTTCCCCTCTGCCATCACCTTGTCTAGAAGCCCTAAATATTATGGCCTATAAGGTTACCAGTTACAACACCCAAGCCCGGGGAAATAGTTGATAATCGAGTATACACGCAAGGGCAGGGTCAAAACCCGAAATCCCCTTGAGAGGTGCCTCAAACTGAGGTAATACCTCTCAAGTGTTCCCCAAGTGTCTAACGACACCATTTGTAATACTTGTAGACCACTCCACCAAGACCAAGGAAGCGATGTTAGTTACTCCGTTGATACCAATGTGACTTCATGATTTACCCTTGTGTGAGAAGGGTTTCCTAGGACAAAGATGTGGCAATTGGATTTAGCTCCATAACAAAAGATTCAATGTTGGTTTACAAATTTGGAGAGTTATTCTCACCACATATTCCAAATCTCTACACCCAAGATAATGTTGGTGTGCTACCAGATAAACAATATCGAATGAATTTTATTATCCCTTAGTTTTAAAGGATGTTGTTTTACTCAAAATGATGCGGAAGTGAAACTGATGATGTTTGACCTTGACTCAAAATATCATCCAATAATATATGAAATGCAATTTCTATTCGATGAATCCTAATTACACGAGAGAGAGAAGGTACTTTATTTTGAAACACAAAACTCAAAATAAAATTCTTTTCAAGATAGATCCCAATATTTTCACAAAACAATCAATGACTCAATGATTCTAATTCAACCTAAAAGTCTAAATGCATAAGCTTTTTCCTCTTGATTTAGGATTGCAAATGGATGCAATTCCACCTATGTTCTTTCTTTTTTCAATTAATATGAAAGTTTTCAAGGAAAGAAACAAAATATTCTTCAAGGGAAAAATATACATCCACAAATCAAGACACAACAGAAAGATACAATAAAAATTCCCACAGTGAAATTTCCAAAACTACAAAGATATTTCAAACTCAAAGAAAAAGATAAAAATCTTATTTTTTTCAAAACAAAATCCTTAACAAAAATGATAATAAAAAACCATTGAATAAATCACTTTGAAAAAAGAAATTAAGGGCCAACTGAGAGACACTCAAAGACCAAACTAAGATATTACACCTCTTTAAGATATAGGAAAAAAATTACCAAAGAAAAATCCAAGCAATCATGAATAAATTGAGACAATGATAAAAAATAGGCTCTGAGACTACTAAGAAGACTGTAAAGCAAACCTAAGATTCACAACAAAGTTTAGATATGAGACTTAGGTAGGAAAAATTCAAATAAAATTTGATTTTCCAAGAAGTGTTGGAGGCTATTGTGGCACATAGAGAGACAATCCAGAGTGTCACAGGTTGAAAATTATGAATAGTGCGATAATGTCACACTGGTTCTCAAAGGCAAGGTGCACCAATCAAGAAAATCTTAGAAAAAACAAAAAACTAAAGATTTCCAGTGACTTTCAGGGTTGAGTAATCACACAATGTCAGGTGAAGACTCAAATATCTAAAGCAATGCAAGGTAGCAAGGCTAAGAGAACAAATCTAAGGGAAATGATCCCATTGGAGTCGCCAATTTTGTTACTAGAAAAATTGGTCTGTGTGGACACATGCTAATCTCCAAAAACCAAGAATAGAACAAAACAAACATAACATAGAACTTTCTCTATGTTGTTATAATCAAATTACCAATTAGCAAAGGATTCATACCTTGTAATCGACTGTTTTCCTCGCTAGTTATATCTTCTAGCCGCTTTGTCGTGAGACTTATGTATGATAACTTGCAAGAAACACATGCCAACAAAGGTGAAAGTAACAAGTATAATTTGATACTATTGGATTACTGAGAGGGGGGGGGGTGAATCAATAATAGAGCAATTTAATCCTTTTTAACCGCATAATCCAAGTGCTATATCAATGTAGCATTATCATACAATAACTGCAGAGTAAATAAGCAATGAAAAAATGACCAATCATACACATACACAACACACCAATATTTTACGTGGAAACCCAAAGCGGGAGAAAACCACAGAATGATTTTTCTTATATGTCTTGAAAACTTAAATTCATTGGAAGCACCAAATTCCTTTATTTGCCAGCTGCAAGTGGAAGGAGGCTCCAACCCCCTTGTTTATGAGGCTACAACTTGAGGGAAGATCCAACTCCCCTATTCTATGGCTACAACCAGAAGGAGGCTACAACCCCCTATGTTCTCCAGCTACAACTGGAAGGTGGGATACAACCACCTATCCTTGCCCCGTCCAATGGCCCTGAAGTAGAAGTATAATGATGGAACCACTGTCACACTATCACTGTGAGATATACTGCTGTAAAAATGTACCAATAAACCTGAACCGTGCATCAACCATGCATCAACATGTACCAAACAACCTGTAATCAACTTGTACCATAAACAAGTGCATCAACCATGCACCAACCTGTACCAAACAATCTGTAATCAATATGTACCATAAACAAGTGCATCCAACCATGTACCAAGTATGTACCAATCATGTGTCAACTACTCATCAATACGTACCGACATAATCAACTATACACCTCATGTATGTGCCAACTCATCAACTACTTGTCTCAACCATGTACCCAACATGTACCTTAACCAAAATCCCTCATCAATTTCATCATCCAAACATGATTTGTAATAGACCTAGTGTATATGATCACATACCTGCAAACCTTCCTTAACTTTCACAACAAGAGACAAGAATTTTCATCAAACTTTTCTTTAGTCTCACATGACTAGTTTGGGATTAATCAACAACCGTAACTTGCAATAATCATAACTATGTACCTGTAATGAATAAAGATATGAAAATAGTACACAATGTTCTTCAGTTTGTTTTATGCAATTGCTCTAGGTGTCACTACTTGGAACCTCTCAGAAAATGAGTTATAAAAAAAATGACATACCTTGCTGAATTCTGGCTTATTCTAGAGAGCGACCTTGTAGAGCGTGCCCCACACGAAATATTTTTTGAATTGATCTGAACATGTTACACATAATTTATTTATTTTAGGGTTAACCCACTTCTAATTTCTCCATTAAATTTGTTATTTAAATAATTTATTTTGTATTCACTTTGAATTATAGTACACTCATCAGTTTACTTTATTATTTACCTTCTAAAATATCTTAAACCACTTTGACTACTTTGACATTTTGGGGATTCTAGATGACATATGAGGGTCCTCCAAATTCATAAGGCCATAACTCTCAAACCGTGAGGGGTTATGTGATGTTCCACATACCACTGGAAATGGAATGAAATGTACTATCCATATAGAATAGTATTACCTTAAAATATATTAAAACTCATACCATTATACATGAAACAACCTTGGGTCCATTACCCAAAACTTTGTGCTACTAGACTTTCTTCAAGGGTTGGCATCAATGACAACCAACCTTAATCAACAATATCCCCCTTTGGCATTGATGGAAACACTTTGATGCAATACTGAAATCATGTCATGCAATACGAAAGTCATATCACATGTGCTCCCCCTAGAACCATGCTTATGTCCTTTGCATCTCTATGACCATTTCTCCTCCTGGAGTCATGCCTCTTTCCTCTGCATCTGATAAATCTCTCCCCCTTTGTCATCAATGGAAAAGGTATCTTTCCATCTGGGGTTTCTCCCCCTAACTGAACTATATGATCTCCCAACTTGAACTATCCTCTTTATGGTGCTTCCTCGTGTACATCTAATACATATAAGATAAGCATCCAAAAGCATTCATTTTGGAGTATAAATAAATCCGAGTCTCTAGCGAAGATACTCAAAGGCTTCCCATGGAAGTGGTTTTGTAAAGATGTCTTCCACTTGCTCTTTTGTGCCCACATACTCAACTCTAATGTTCTTTTCTGCAACCTGTTCCCGTAGAAAGTGATACTTTATTGGAATGTGCTTCATATTGGAGTGCATCACCGGGTTCTTTGAGATACTGGTGGTGCTTTTATTATCACAATAGATTGGAATGGGCTTATCATACTCAACCTATATATCTGTCAGAGTTTGTTTAATCCATAGAACCTGCGTATAACATGCTGCTGCAATATACTCTGCCTCGACTGTAGATAGAGATAATGATGATTGTTTCTTGCTTAGCCATGATACTAAACACTCACCCAAGTAGAACGATGCTCCACTGGTGCTTCGTCGGTCATTAATACAACCTACCCAATCTACATCTGTGTAGGAAATAAGTGATATATCCTTTCCTTTTGGATACCATAATCCAAATTCTTCTGTTCCTTTGACATATCTAAAAATCCTCTTCACTGTTAATACATGTGATTCCTTTGGTGCTACTTGAAATCATGCCACCTGTACAACTGCCTGCATTACATATGGTTTGGATGCTATCACATATAGTAGGCTACCAATTATTGACCTGTATTGCCTCTAATCTGTAGACTTTGAATCATCATCTTTGCTTAACTTGCAACTGGTTTGCATGGAAGTGATAACTAGTTTGCAATCTTCCATTCCGAATCTCTTTAACATTTCTCTGATATACTTGGTTTGAGAAATAAAAATTCCTTGGTTTCTTTGACATATCTGAAGTCCCAGAAAGAAGGATAGTTCTCCAAGTAATGACATTTCAAATTCATTCTGCATATCCTTTGCGAATGTCTGGCTTAACCTGTCATCATCACTACCAAAAATAATATCATCAACATAAACTTCAATTAATAAAATACTATCTTGGCTTACCTTGATGTAGAGGTTGTTGTCTACACTTGGAGAACTATATTGACTTACCTTGGAGAACTGTCATCATCACTATCAAAAATAATATCATCAACATAAACTTCAATTAATAAAATACTATCTTGACTTACGTTGATGTAGAGGTTGTTGTCTACACTTCCTTTTCTGAACCCTGCTTGTTGTAGATATTTATCCAGTCTAGAGTACCATGCTCTAGGATCCTGTTTTAGACCATACACGACCTTGTTTAATTTACACACATAATCTGTGTTCTATGACAACTTAAATCCTTCTGGTTGTTCAATGTAGACTTTTTCTTCAAGTTCCCCATTTAGAAAAGTTGATTTTATGTCCATCTGATACACTTCAATAGTTTTGAAGAATGCATAAGATAAAAGCAATCAGTTTGCTTTCATTATGGAAACTAGGGAAAATGTCTCTTCAAAGTCGATTCCTTCAACCTGTTCAGATCCTTTACATACTAATCTAGTTTTGTTCCTGGTAACCTATCCATATTCATTCAATTTATTCTTGTATACCCACTTTGTGCCGATCACATTCGTATCCTTTGGTCTTGGAACCAATTTCCAAGTGTTATTCTTCTCTATTTAATCCAATTATTCATCCATGGCCTTGTTCCAAAATCCATCCTTGTTGGTCTCTTCAAAATAGGTTAGTATAATCGTAGATGTGAGTGCTAGGTGCGTTTGTTCTGGTGAACAAATTCTGTTAAGCCCTAATATTGGCTCATTACCACTTAATTGGGGCATATTAGATTAGTAATGTTATTTTATTTATGTCGTATTTAGGCCATTAGTTGTAATTTAGATTAGTAATGTTATTTTATTTATGTCGGCTTTAGGCCATTAA
>ML779355.1:285184-307944 GCA_009831015.1 Picea engelmannii
ATGCACCAACCTGTACCTCAACCTGTACCATCAATGAGTGCATCAACCATGCACCAAATATGTACCAATCATGCATCAAATACACATAAAATATGACTCATCAAGATGTACCAACATCATCAACTATACACCTCATGTATGTGACAACTCATCAACTACTTGTATCAACCATGTACCCAACATGTACCTCAACCAAAATCCCTCATTAATTTCATCATCCAAATCTAATTTGTAACTCTGTAATAGACCCAATGTATATGATCACATACCTGCAAACCTTCCTTAACTTTAACAACAAGAGACTAGCATTTTCATCAAACTTTACTTTAGTCTCACATGACTAGTTTTGGATTAGTCAACAACCCTAACTTGAAATAATCATAACTATGTACCTATAATGAAAAAAAATCTGAAAATGGTACACAATGTTCTTCAGTGTCTTTATGCAATTCCTCCGTATTTCACTACTTGGAACCTCTTAGAAATGAGTTTTAGCAAAATTGACATAACTTGTTGAATTCTGGATTATTCTAGAGAGCGAACTTGTAGAGGATGCCCCACACAAAATATTTTTTGTATGGATTTGGAAATTGTATAAAAAATACTACAGACTGTCATGAATTAGTTATGATGTTTTTACCCGAAACACCTGTTTTAGACTAGTTTCAGGACTAGCCACAAATCCTATTTTCCACGGCGTGTAACTCCAAAAATGCAACGACCCACAAGTGGAAATTTGTATCACATCTACTTGGATATTTTTCCTCAACGACCTCCCAATTTCATGGTATGAATCATTCTATAAAAAATGATATTTTGAAAATGGTGAGATGACCTGTAAATAACATACCTTAGAAAGCATCATCAAAAGAATTTATCCTCCCTTGAATTTCAACCTTCTTTACTTTACCTTCCCTCTGAAATTTGTCTTAGATATCCTTTGGTTACCTCAGTCACATGTAGATATTCAATATTCTCAAGTGTGATTAAAATGAGAGATCCTTGCCTCTTATTTATACTTTCATGTAGCTTCCTCAAGGGGTTACCTTTTAACCATCTCAACCCACTTTCCTTATTTTAGGGTTAACCAACCTTTAACCACTTGTCCAATTAGTAATTTATCCATTAAATTTATTATTTAACTAATTTATTTTGTATCCACTTTGACTTATAGTACATTCATCACTTCACTTTACCTCAAGGGGTTACCTTCTAACCATCTTTAACCACTTTCCTTATTTTAGGGCTAACCCACTTCTAACCACTTGTCCACTTAGTAATTTATCCATTAACTTTATTATTTAAATAATTTATTTTGTATTCAATTTGAATTATACTATACTCATCACTTCACTTTATTATTTACCTTCTAAAATCTCTTAAACCACTTTGACTACTTTGACCTTTTGGGGCTTCTAGATGATTCATGAGGGTTCTCCAACTTCACATGGCCATAACTCTCTAACTGTGAGGAGTTATGTGACATTCCACATACCACCGGAAATGGAATAAAATGTACTATCCATATGGAATATTCTTACTTTCAAATATATCAAAACTCATACCATTATCCATTAAACAAGCTCGGGTCCATTACCCAAACCTTTGTGCTACTGGAATTTTCTACCAGAATTTCTTCAAGGGTTGACATCAATGACAACCAACCCAACTAATCAACAATATCCCCCTTTGGCATTGATGGAAACACTCTGATGCAAAACTAAATTTATATCACTCATGCTTCCCCTGTGACCATCGCTCCCCCTGGAACCATGCCTATGTGCTCTTTCTCTAATCTTGCATTTGATAAATCTCTCCCCCTTTGTCATCAATGGGAACAATATATTTCCATTTGGGGTTACTCCCCCTATTTGGAATGTCCGTGGGGATACTCCCCTTGACTGAAATCTTCCTGAAATTGATCTCCCAACCCGAACTATCCTCTTTATGGTGCTTCCTCATCTAGATATAGGACATATAAGATACGCATTCAAAAGAATTCATTTTGGAGTAGAAATTACTCCAAGTCTTTGGCGAAGATACTCAAAGGCTTCTCTTGGAAGAGATTTTGTAAATATGTCTACCACTTGTTCTTTTGTGCCCACATATTCAACTTTGATGTTCTTCTCTGCAACCTGTTACTGTAGAAAGTGACACTTTATTGGAATTTGCTTCGTCTTGGAGTGCATCAACGGGTTCTTTGAGATACTGATGGTGCTTGTATTATCAAAATAGATTGGAATGGGATCATCATACTCAACCTGTATATCTGTCAGAGTTTGTTTCATCCATAGAACCTATGTACAACATGATACTACTGCAATATACTCTATCTCGACTGTAGATAAGGATATTGATGATTGTTTCTTGCTTAACCATGATACTAAACACTCACCCAAGTAGAACGCTGCTCCACTAGTTCTTCGTCGATCATCAATGCAACCTACCCAATTTGCATCTGTGTAGGCAATAAGTGATAGATCCTTTCCTTTTGGATACCATAATCCAAACTCTTCTGTTCCTTTGAGATATCTGAAAATCCTCTTCACTACTAATACATGTGATTTCTTTGGTGCTGCTTGAAATAATGCTACCTGTCCAACTGCCTGCATTACATCTAGTCTGAATGTTGTCACATATAGTAAGATACCAATCATTGACCTATATTTCCTCTGGTCTGTAGACTTTGAATCATCATCTTTGCTCAACTTGCAACTGGTTTTCATAGGAGTGGTAACTGGTTTGCAATCTTCCATTCCGAACTTCTTTATCATTTCTATGATATACTTAGTTTGAGAAATAAAAATTCTTTGGTTTCTTTGACATATATGAAGATCCAGAAAGAAGGATAGTTCTTTGAGTAATGCCATTTCAAATTTATTTTGCATATCCTTTGCAAATTTCTGGCTTAACCTATCATCATTGCTTCCAAAAATAATATCATCAACATAAACTTCAATTAATAAAACACTATCTTGAGTTACCTTGATGTAGAGGTTGTTGTCTGCACTTAATTTTCTAAACCCTGCATGTTGTAGATATTTATCCAGTCTAGAGTACCATGCTCTAGGATCCTGTTTTAGACCATACACAACCTTCTTCAATTTAAACACATAATCTGTGTTCTCTGACAACTGAAACCCTTCTGGTTTTTCAATGTAGACTTCTTCTTCAAGTTCCCCGTTCAGAAAAGCTGATTTCATGTCCATATGATACAGTTTAATATTCTTGGAGCATGCATAAGCTAGGAGCAATCAGATTGCTTCCATTCTGGAAACTAGATCAAATGTCTCTTCAAAGTCGATTCCTTCAACCTGTGTGTATCCTTTACATACCAATGTAGCTTTGTTCCTTGTAACCTGTCCATCTTCATTCAATTTATTTCTGAATACGCACTTTGTGCCAATCACATTATTATTCTTTGGTCTTGGAACCAATTACCAGGTGTCATTCTTCTCTATTTGATCCGATTCTTCATCCATGGCTTTATTCCAAAATTCATCCTTGATGGCCTCTTCAAAACTGTTTGGTTCAATCGTAGATGAAAGTGCTAGGTGCATTTGTTTTGGTGAACAAATTCTTCTTCTAGTCTCAACTCTTGCATCTTTGTTTCTGATAATCTGATCTGAAGGATGATTCTTTTGTACTCATTTGCTAGGTGTCTTTGGAGGCATTTGCTGAACTTGCTTTTCTACTTTTGTCTGATTCTCTTCATCTTCCCTTTCTACTTCTTCTTCATCTTCTGCTTCTTCTTCGTAAATTTGTTCCATTGATTCATTTTCTTCTTCCTTTAATTCTCGTCCACCTGTTTCATCAATTGTTACATTGATGCTTTCCACAACTTTGTTCAACTTCAGATTGTAACACTTGTATGATTTCCTTGTACTTGAGTAACCAACAAGTACTCCTTTGTCCCACGAGAGTCAAAATTTCCCATTCTTCCATGTTTTCTTTTGATGTAGCATTTTCTTCCAAATACTCTGAAGTGCTTGACATTTGCTGGTCTTCCTTTCCATAGCTCGTAGGGAGTTTTGTCAATGTTGTTTATGATAATTAATCTGTTTTGAATGTGAACTGTTGTATGCACTGCATGTGTCCAAAAGATATCTGTCAATTTGGAATCCATTAACATTGTTCGAGCCATTTCATGTACTATCTTGTTCTTTCTTTCAACAACTCCATTCTGTTAAGGTGTCCTAGCAACGAAGAATTGCATTTTTATTCCATGCTTGCTGCAGTAGTCCATAAATTCCTTTGAATTGAACTCTCCTCCATTATCAGATCTCAAACATTTTATTTTTGAATCCATTTCATTTTCAACCAATTCCTTGTAGACCTTGAAGTTTTCAAAAGCTTCTGACTTATTCCTGAGAAAACAAACTGCAGTCATTCTTGTATAATCATCAACTAATAACATAAATTATTTCTCACCTTTTAAACCCTTTGTTGTAGTTGGTCCAACGAGATCAATATGCACAATTTCAAATGGTCTTGTCGTTGAATATTCTTTTGATTTAAACCTGGTCTTTGTTTGTTTTCCTTGTTGACAATGCTTGCATAAAGTGTTGGTTGGTTTCGTAATCTGGGGCATTTCCCTTCCTTTTTGGTGAATTTTACAAGACTGTTATCAAAGTGTATGTGACCCATTCTTCTGTTCCATAACCAATTTTCATCTTCTTTTCCTAGACAATACTTTTCATTTCCAATTTCACTTAGTACATATATGTTGCTTGAAGTTCTTGCAATTGTTGCAATCAATTTTCCTGAACCGTCTTTTTTTATCTCACACTTTTGTGAATTGAAAGTAACTTTATGACCTTGGTCACACATTTGACTCACACTGAGAATATTATGTTTCATATCTTCTACTAGTAGAACATTTTCTGCCTTGGTAATCTTGTTTCCAATTTTGACTGTGCCTTTTCCAATGATTTTAGTTGAATCATCATTTCTGAAGGAGACTGATCCATCTCTTTCTTTATTAATTTAAGAAACTTGTCTTTATCACCTGTCATGTGTTTTGAACAACCACTGTCAACATACCAACCATGTTTCTTCTGCTTAGCTTGTAGAGTGAGTGTGTATTCTTCATTGCTATACTGATTCTTCTTTATTATCCATGTTCTCTTATGAGGTTCTTGTCTATCACTGTTGTTTTTCTGTTGTGGTTCTCTAGGAGGAATTGTCATTCTGCAATATTTGGCCATGTTTCCAAAGTTATTTCATTTGTAGCATTCCACTTCAGTGCTCAATAATTCAAACCTGTTGTAACTTCTTCTCTATGTTTCACTAGTCCTTCTTGGATAACCCTTTTGTGTATGAATTTCAAAGTTGTTTATGTTCCTACTCTTAGCTCTGCAATTCATAGCTTTATGTCCAAAATTATTACATGAATAACATAAACCAAACAATATAGTTTGATACTTGGGAGTTGAAGATATTCTGAAAGGAGTTTCTCTTCTGAATCCTTCTTCTTTCTGAGGTCTATCTGTCAGTTTTTGATTCTGGAATCTGAATCTTCTCGGTGGAGGAGTGTCCCTATAATCTTCCTTGTAGATCTTCCTACCCCCTTTGATTGTTTTTGAATAGATTTTTGGATATGTTTCTTGCTCTGTTGTTTTGGATCTTGATCCCTTTTCTATCTGATTGTATCCAAGTATGGACTTGTCATGATGAGGTTTTTGACTGCTGATAATGTCATCCAAAAATTTTGAGTTGTTCTGCATATTTTTCTTTTGAAGATCCTTTCTTAATGTGAAAATATCTGCTTCCAAATTCCAATGATCCCGTCTCTTTCTTCTAGTTGTTCTTTGAGTGCTTCTTCGATTATTTTATTTTCTTCTATTTGAACCTTCAAATTTGTGATCATTTGTTCTAGTTCTTTAGTGTCTTCTTTCTTGTCTAGTTCCACTTGTAGCTTCTTGTTTTTTTTCTTTTCTCTTCTTATGACTTCTATGACACAGAAAAATTCTTATCGGTAGTCAACTTACGCCTCTGCATATTCTTCTTCGGCCCCTTCATATTCTTATTCAGTGTCTTCTTTGTCAGAGTCTTCTACTGCCATGAATAGAACTCTTTCTGTCTCACTGTCACTAAATTCATCTTCATCTGATGATGAGATGTCTTCTTTGGTGCATAAGATTTTCTTGAAAACTTTCTTTGTGGTTCTTTTGGCTTTATATGTTTGTTTGCTATTTGAGTAATCTTCATCTTTCCTCTTATTTTTATTATGAGGACATTTGTTACAAAAATGACCAATACCATCACAATTAAAACAAATCAAAGGAAACTTACCTTTATATCTATCGTTGGTTCCCTTGTTCAATCTTTTGACAAAGTTATCCATTTCTTCATCATCTTCCGAGATGTCACTGATGCTGTTATGTTCGTTTTCTTTTTGTTTTCCCTTTTGCTTTGACCTTTTGGATGATTTGAAAGCTTCTTCTTTTATATATGGATTTTCCTGTTCATTTCTCATTTCATATGCTGTGAAGATTCCATGTAGTTCGTCCATGCTTATTGAGTCTACATCTGCTCTTTCTTCTAGTGATGATATCTTAGGATCAAATCTCATAGGAAGAGATATTAATACCTTTTGAACAATTACAGATTCTTTAATTTCTTATCCCAATCCTATGATTGCATTTACTGTTTCATCGATTTGTAAGAAGTAAGATGCAATATTCTCATCTTCCTTCATCTTTAGTTGTTCGAACTCACCTCTATAAGTTTGAAGCTTTGTTTCTTTGACTTTTGAATCTCCTTCATAAATATTTTGAAGCTTATCCCAGATGTCTTTAGTGGATTTACAATGTATATCTTTGGTGTAAAATGATTCACAAAGACCATTCAGAAGTGCTTTTGTGGCTTTGGAATTATTTTTTCTGAGTTTTATTGCTCTTTCGTTTGTCGACGAAACTGCTGGTTCTTTGTATCCATCTACAATTGATTGCCAAATTTCAAATCCCAATGCCTCTATATATGTTTTCATTCTTTTTCTCCAAAATGGATACTTCTGTCCATCAAACTGTGGTATTCCATTTTTATACATGTTGTTTCTCTCTGTGATCTACCTTTCTGTGGTTAAACTGATTTCTGAAGGAACCTGCTCTGATACCAATTGTTGGATTAATGAGAGGGGGGGTGAATCAATAATAGATAAATTTAATCCTTTTTCACCATAAAATGCAAGTGTTATATCAATGTAGCATTATCATCCAATAATTGTAGAGTAAATAAACAATGAACAAATGAGCAATCATACACATACATAGTACACCGATGTTTTTACGTGGAAACCCAAATCAGGAGAAAAAACACATAATGATTTTTGTTATATGTCTTGAAGAATTACATTAATTGGAATCACCAACTTCCTTTGTTTTCCAGATGCAACTGGAAGGAGGCTACAACCCCCTAGTTTCTCAGGCTACAACCTGAGGGAAGCTCCAACTCCCCAATTCTCTAGCTACAACCAGAAGGAGGCCACAACCCCCCTATGTTCTTAGGCTACAATCGGAAGGTGGCTACAACCACATGTCCTTGCCCCATCCATATGCCTTGACGTAGAATTAGAATGATGGAACCACTGTCACACTATCACTGTGAGATATACCATTGTAACAAACTATACTAATCAACTTGTAATCAACCTGTACCATAAACAAGTGCATAAACTATGCATCAACATGTACCAAAAACCTGTAATCAACCTATACCATAAACAAGTGCATCAACGATGCACCAACCTATACCTCAACCTATACCATCAACGAGTGCATCAACCATGCAACAAATATGTACCAATCATACATCAAATACACATAAAATATGACTCATCAAGATGTACCAACATCATCAACTATACAACTCATGTATGTGCCAACTCATCAACTACTTGTCTCAACCATGTACCCAACATGTACCTCAAACAAAATCCCTCATCAATTTCATCATCCAAATCTGATTTGTAACTCTATAATAGACCTGGTGTATATGATCACATACCTGCAAACCTTCCTTAACTTTAACAACAAGAGACTAGCATTTTCATCAAACTTTACTTTAGTCTCACATGAATAGTTTTGGATTAGTCAACAACCCTAACTTGAAATAATCATAACTATGCACCTGTAATGAATAAAAATCTGAAAATGGTACACAATGTTCTTCAGTGTATTTTATGCAATTCCTCCATATTTCACTACTTGGAACCTCTCAGAAAAAAAATTACAACAAAAATGACATACCTTGTTGAATTCTGTCTTATTCTAGAGAGAGAACTTGTAGAGCATGTCTCACACAAAATATTCGTTGTATGGATCTAAAAATTGTGCAAAGAATACTACAGACGATACTATAACCAATACATTTGGTCTTACTAAATTTGGATCTGTTATGAAGAAGTTATGACGTTTTTACCTGAAACACCTGAAGAAGTAGTGAAATATGCAATTCCTCCATATTTCACTACTTGGAATCTCTCAGAAAAAGAGTTACAACAAAAATGACATACCTTGTTGAATTCTGTCTTATTTTAGAGATCGAACTTGTAGAGCATGCCTCGCATGTAATATTTTTTTTATGGATCTGAAAATTGTGAAAAGAATACTACAGACTGTACTATAACCAATACATTTGGTCTTACTAGATTTGGATCTGTTATGAAGAAGTTATGATGTTTTTACCCGAAACACCTATTTTAGACTAGTTTCAGAACTAGCCACAAACCTTATTTTCCACGGTGTGTAACTCCAAAAATACAATGACCGGCAAGCTGAAATTTGTATCAAAGCTACTTGGATATGTTTCCTCAATGGCCTCCCAATTTAATGGTCTGAATCATTCTAGAAAAAGGTTATTGTGAAAATGGTTAGATGACCTGTAAATAACATACCTTAGAAAGCATCATCAAAAGAATTTATCCTCCCTTGAATTTCGACCTTCTTTACTTCACCTTCCCTTTGAAATTTGGATTAGATATCCTTTGGTTACCTCAGTCACCTATAGATATTCAATATGATCAAGTGTTATTAAAATGAGAGAGGCTTGCCTCTTATTTATACTTTCATGCAGGTTCCTCAAGGGGTTACCTTTTAACCATCTTAACCCACTTTCCTTTTTTTAGGGTTAACCAACTTCTAACCACTTGTCCAATTAGAAATATATCCATTAAATTTATTATTTAAATAATTGATTTTGTATCCACTTTGACTTATACTACACTCATCACTTCACTTTACCTCAAGGAGTTAGCTTCTAACCATCTTAAACCACTTTCCTTATTTTAGGGCTAACCCACTTCTAACCACTTTTCCACTTAGTAATTTCTCCATTAATTTTATTATTTAAATAATTTATTTTGTATTCTCTTTGACTTATAGTATACTCATCACTTCACTTTATTATTTACCTTATAAATTCTCTTAAACCACTTTGACTACTTTGACCTTTTGGGGCTTCTAGATGACTCCTGAGGGTTCTCCAACTTCACATGGCCATAACTCTCTAACTGTGAGGAGTTATGCGACGTTCCACATACCACTGGAAATGGCATGACATGTACTATCCATATGGAATAGTATGACCTGAAAATATATCAAAACTCATACAATTATTCATCAAACAAACTTGGGTCCATTACCCAAACCTTTGCGATACCAAACTTTCTTCAAGGGTTGACATCAATGACAACCAACCCAAATAATCATCACAATCATCCATAATATTTCTAAAAAAAGGAAGAACAAATTAATCATCAATAATTTAAGATCTTCTCTCAAAGTTGATAATAATAAATCATGGTTTCTTTGTATACCTATGAGTCATAGACCTCAAGCCTCTTTCCCAATGTTGATGAAATCTCGAGTTAAGGTTTTTACCGAACACCAATGAACTAGAAAAATCTAACTAAGACATTACCAAGAATATTCTTGAAATATGCCTTCGGGGCTTGCACAAAAATTCCCCAAAACATGATAATCCATACCTTTCATCCAACACCAATGAATACAAAAAAGTGCACCGAAGTACATTTTTCCAAAAGTGTCAAAATGGGTACCCCTTCACATCAGATCGACCATTAATTGTTGCCAGGATGTGTTGGATAGCATTTAACACAATATTATTTACAAAATCATATAATCATGATCAAAATTTGATTTCTTTTTACCCGAAAATATCTCTCTCATATCATAGAAACCCATTCAAGTGGAAAACTCATTCCATTTTTTCAGGAATAAGCATCATTCTCCTCTGTGAAATTGAATTATTGTGTGACCAATTATCCTCTACAACAAGTAGAGTTTGATTTCCTATATTATTTCTAGTAAGTGGCACCAGTCATGTTGGCATTGGAATCAACTATTTGTAAGGTCGGGTAAAATTCACAATTTCGTCCTTCTCCTTGGATTAATCAATTATTGGATAGAGAATATCAGCTCATTGTCCTAATTTTTCATTATTGTAGGTAAAATTCCTTCGAGGAAGACTATGGTCTGTAAATATCCAAAGAAACCAAGGAAAGGGGTAGATAATTAGAAGAGGAATCTAGCTTAGTGCCACCTCAGGGAGATGAACCATAGACTACAATTATAGATACTAATCGATCATCTAGTTACCACTGGAGAGACTATCTACACATGTAACTTTGTATGGAGACATAGAGCCTAGTACTGGAAGCACCGACACACTAGTACATATCTCTAGATGGAATGATCTTTTTATCAAGTTTAAGTATCATAATTACCTAGAATCAACGCCATATAGAGACCATTATCTCATATTTGTAGATGACGATGTATTTCAAAATATTAGTCGATCCAGGTCACACTTGGTTGCAACAAGGGCACAAATGTTTCCCTGTATTGAAGCGATAAACTGGAACATAAACGAAATGGAGTATAGAAATTGTTCGATTAATAATGAGAAGGGAGAATGCATTGAATCTTTCCTGCCATAGGATGTTACTAGATATTAAAAATTATATGATCCCAAGGAATTGCTAAATAAATATTGTTTGGTTGACTTTTATCAGAAATATAATATCAACAAAATTTTGGAAAACTAGTGGAAAGAGGATAATAAGTTCTTAATCAGTTCATTAGGTCAATACCCTACCATTGGTTTGTAGGAGTTATGCATATACCTTATGATATTACTATGTAGGTTGTATGCGGAAAATGATTACTCCTAGTTTACAAAAGCATGGATTCTATTAGCTTACACCATTGTCGTGCAGGCGAAAAGGTTCAATTGGGGAGCCATAATTTCCAAGTATTTCAACACCAAAATCAATTAGGCCCAGATCCTCGAACCAAGTTCTGTATCCTCATTTCACATGGATTCCTTCTTTTTTATGTATCTTGTGCAAGGAATGCTTTCCTTGGAACCTCCTATGCATGTTTATTTTAGCATTTTATGGGATAATAAGTATCATGGGTCATACTATTTAATATGTGAATTATTCATAGAACACTCGTACACCCTCATCTTCAGGCAAGAATGTCCTAGAATATCCAAAAAAGCCAGAAAAATTATTGGATATGTTTGGAATTGGTATTTTGAGGAGAGACACACATATTTTTGGATCTATGGAGCAACTTGTCCACCCCACCTCTTTCCAACCTATGTCCCAGAGGTGATTGGTGAAATATGATAT
The DNA here is from genome assembly GCA_009831015.1 of Picea engelmannii. Classification (NCBI taxonomy): domain Eukaryota; kingdom Viridiplantae; phylum Streptophyta; class Pinopsida; order Pinales; family Pinaceae; genus Picea; species Picea engelmannii. Next base: position 296,844 of record ML779355.1, read on the forward strand.
CAATCCATTATGAAAGTTTTCAAAACTACTTTGGTTAAGGATACAAAGAGAATATTCATTCCCTACAACTTTCAAATTGGGTAATATTATGTCAAAGATGAAAACATTCCAAGAAAGAAGGTCAAATACATGTACAATATAGATTTAGGACTAGAGGATTAAGGAGGCATGATATCAAGGGTTTGGTACTTCAACATGATAAAAAAGTATCAATTAGTTGGCCCTATGCACATGATAGTTGGCCCTATGCACATGAGAAGTGGCAGGAAGAGCTCTTCACGGAAAATGAACAAGATTGGAAAGAGGAGGAGAAAGTAAAATCCAATCCAATGGTAATTGTTGTTGGTTCCTTTTCACTAGAGGAGAAAATGAATATAATAAATCAAGGATTTTTTTCAATCAAGGAAGCACAAGAGGTAATAAAAGAAAAGAAAGTAATAAAAACAAAAGAAGTAAGGTTAAAGGAACAACATGAGTGTAGAGCCATGCAAGAAGAACAAGACAGGGTTCTAAAAGTACAAGAAATACAAAGGAAGATAGATGAACAATTCAGGAAGAAGCAAGAGGAACATATTTCTCAATGATCACTTGGAAAACAAAGAACAGAGGTATAAGCAGTGCAGAAGAAGCAAGTTTTGTTAGAATAGAGGAGGAAAGAAAATGAAAAAAAGGCCTAGAAGAAACTAGAGGAACAAAAAAGAGTAGAAGAAGAATTGGCAGAGCAACAAAGGAAATAGATAGACCAAGAACATAGGAAGAGATTGATAGAGTAGAAAGAGAAAATGAGGAAAAAATAAAGATGGAACAAGAAAAGACTCGGATAACTCCCATAACTAATAATGATAATTTACTTAAAACTAATAACAACTCCCAAAACTAATAATGTAATAAGTCAAGTGTTCCCATAACTGATGAAAGCTTGTCTTCCATTGAAAGGATTTCTCAATAGATGTCTGATGAGAAGGATACAAAACGAAATGAAGGGGATATTACCATGGATGATACTTGTGACCATGGAGGAAATACCATAACATCAGTTGATGGCGACGATAATGATCATACCAACATTTCAATGAAGGGGGTCACCAATCCCAAGGACTCCAGAGAAACCCCAAATCCTCAGGATCACCAACAAACCCAATAAGTTGGGGAGGGTCAGGATACTCAAGACACTGAAGATGAAACATTGAAGCAGTGGAAAGAATATGAGAAATACTATTCATAGGAACATATTTTGAAACAAGATCAATCATTTGGGAAGACTCAAGAAACCCAAACTGCTAAGAAAAGTCAAGAAACAAAACAACTGAGAAAATTCAAGAAACTTAATCAAGTGGGAAAAGTCAAGAGGATATGATGGAGAAATTCCATACTCTTGGAAGTTTGAAGAATATATTGTCTTGGGGATATCATCCCATACCCCAAACAATCGATGAAGTAGCTCATTCAGAGTCTCTTGCATATGTTCGAAGGAGGAAGTCAATTGTCAAAAGAACATAGAGGAAAATGAAGCTAACTGTGGACAACGACATACTTTTCTCCTTTGAAGAAGTCATATTTTATGTGAAAATAACTCAAATGAGTGAGTTGGTATCAACATGAATTTTTATTTCACATGCCTCGTTAGACAAGCCCATGGAAGAAGAGAAAGAGCTAGAAGATGCAAGGAAATAATTGGTGTCTCTCCAACATCAAGTTTAGTATTATCAGGAAGTCAAAGGAGATCCTAATATTGTCAAGGACCTCCTTGAAGAAGATTATAAATGTCAACAAATTCAAGACACTTTTTCTAAATAAGGTGGTTTAATTTCAAGAAGAAACCCTCATGTTGGCGATAACGCATAAAGAAGTACTCCGATGGAGCAAAAAAGGTGTCAAGCCTTTGAACTAGTTTAAATTCATTATGGAAATACAAAAGGAAAAAGGAGAATAAGATGATGGAATCAACATTTTAATGGATGATATTATATCCAAGATGCACTCATAAACACAGTACTGGGCAGATATCATTGAGGAGCCAAGGAATTGAATGGTAGAATAATGGTATGCTTGTAATAGAATGTCGGAGAATATCAATCAAGCAATGATTGACCTTAAACTACCAAAATTTGGATCTCTTGAAGATTTTTGACCAATTGAAGAGGAATTAATAGGTTTCAAATGAAATGCCGATGAGTATAAGGTAAAGGTGAAAACAAATTACTATAGTTGAACATGGTCATCTACAAAAGTTTGTTGTTGGAGTGATCAAGGATGTTGATAGACTGAAGTAGTTGACACCCAAAATAGAGGGGTATACTCGGTGATATAAAGAAAGTAAGGAAAACCTTAGTATCTTGATGGGTCAACATAAGTTCCATTTTAGCCAGAGATGTGTTGATCTGTACTCACAGTGGGCTACATATACATTTGATGAGCATGCAAGTCCTAAGACTCCTAGGTCACATGAGTCATCTTGACTCACTTCTGGTTAGGAATTCCTTAGTTTTTATTTCTTCTAAATTTACTATTTTTGGAAAAATTGTAATGCAAACAAATAAAGGGGTTGAGTTCTATAGAAGGGGCCTTCGGTTTTGGGAAATTATTTTTGGAATTTAATTAGAGAATTATTTCAAATATTTAATTCAAAATCTCTACAGTCCAACCAATAAGTTTTTTGGAACCATTATGTGCATTGATTTATTGTGCATTATTATGTTAGACATGACTAATAAGTATTTCAATTATGCTAAGTTATCTTGCATTATTTCATGAGTTGTTAGATGTGAATTTCAGTATTTATTTATTAGTTTCTCAGCCTTTATAAATTCTGGTTTTGTTATTTAGCACAATAATAATTATAGAATTAATTTTGTAATCATTAATGGAATGAATGGTAAACTATTATATGTTTTTTGGGAGTATCTTGTTAGATATATATTTCAATAGAACTATTTGTATGAAGAACAAAGTATGATTGCAAGACTATTCCCAATTATTGTCTTTTAAAAGTTATTGTTTGAAAGAAAAATATATCTCTTTACATTTTTATTCCTTGAAGGTGATCGTGCAGTGATATTTCTTGATAGAATTATTTCTTAGAGATCTCAAAGCCAATATTACTTTCACTTATTATTCCTTTGATAGAATACTACTTTAAATTTATTATATTAGGATCTGTTTCCCATATTTATCACCTACATCATAGAAAATATAGAGGAGAAAGAAACTTTAATTGATATATAAATCTTATCAAAAGGTTGCTAGACCATAATCTAGAGGATTATTCCATACCAAACATGGACAAGTCTAATTAAGCCTCTTCCTTGGGTTTAATCCCTACTGTTGATTATAGGGAATCCAACACCCTCTATAGAATTGGTTCTAGAAGGAGGGCATGTGCATGGAAAACCATGCAAACAACCCACACATGGAAAATTTGAAACCTGAAGATTTACCCCCTGAAAATATTTCACATGAGGTTGGGGACATAATTCCTGGAGTAAAAAAAACATAAGAAGATGATGTGATAGATGAAACACTTGTTTTTCATACCATGAGTAAAGGCCTTGTGTCATAGTCCCATCCCATTGGGTCTTAGCCACCTAAGAAACCATGGACATATGTACTTATAGTCAAGTTTATTTTCTCATTTTCTACCTTGCCTAAGCATATAGATCAAGAGTCTGAGCATATGGAATAAATGTGATTGAAAATTTAAAGAAAATTAAAGAAAACATTTCAGTGATGGATCTCTGTAAAATTTCTCAAACGAAGGCTCTTTTGCTTAAAGTTTTGAAGGAAGAGAAATATCAAACTATAACCCCTACCAAAACCATGAAGAAATATAATTTGGTTCACTCTAAAAAGTTACCAATAAACACAACATCAACAAATAATAAATCCAAGCCATTAACACCTCTGTTGGCACAGGGGCAGACCCAGGGTTCAACGGTACAATAGAGCACCAACAAAACCCTAACTACCGACCCTTTCGGCAACACCTGCGAAGTAGATGAAGTCTCACCTGAGGTAGAGGTAGGGGTGGTTGCAGGACTCAAGTGTCTGTAGCCTTAGATGGGACACAAATATGTGATTGTACTACTTGATAAAGTACTTAGCACCGCCATCTCCTCAATATACAGTCAATAACCACCTCACTTATAAGACAGAACTTCACAGCATTAACAATGATCTAATGTATTCAAACACTTATCATAAGTAAATAGATCAAATCTGGTAGATCAAGCACTGAGCATATCCATGTATATCAGATCTATCATTATACCTATCATTAGCACTAAGCATAAGTAGATCTATCTAAACATATCAGAGCACTTAGCATATAACATATGAACACATCAAGACAAAGCACAAAGTACATAACACAATGTTTACGTGGTTCACCCCCACCCTGGGGTTACATCCACCAACTCTTCTTCTTTATTATCTTCAGTCAATCAGTTACAAGAACAAACCCATCAAAATCCTTAGTCCGCACGGGACAAAATATCTACGCATCTCACTAGATCCTTCTTCCTTGCGTTACAACACTAAGCTCTCCACAATCCGCTACAAGGATATGCACTTAGCTCTGCAAATCTATTACAGTCATGCAGAAAGCACTTTCAGACTCTACTTGCACTTAGCATGCATTCACATAACATAGATGCACTATTCTTCTCAACTTCTTCCGACTTACATTGCCTATCCTTCTATTTGTACATGCAGAATAGGCCTAAACATGGGTAAACCCATGGGACGACATCCCATTCCCGATACCTATTCCCAAAAACCCAAAAAGGGGATGAGATCCCATGATATTCTCTTCGTCTTGTGCTCCTCCTTTGACAGGCTGTCAAAGTCCCAAAATAGTTCAACATGACCAAGAAACTACCAAAACTTGGTCAAGGGCCAACAGGCCCCCAAAACTCACCTGTGGCGCATCCCGAGTCACTCTGGTATGATTAGTTTGGCTTTGAATGCCTCGAGCTTGGCCTGAGATGCTTTGAATTGCTTCTTTGCTATGGCCTCTTGTTCAGTGAACTCCTGTATTACTGCATCGTTCATTAGCCCTTCTAGGCATTGTTCTGTTGCGGTGACAACCTGTCTAATTCCGCTCCTTGGTTCTCGACCTCTGTAAATAACTGGCATGCCTTATCTTGCACAGTTTGAAGCCGTTGAGTGAATTCCATCACTTTTATTTGAAGCATATGGATCTACTACTGAGATGTATGTTGTTTGTGACACCTCTTCATTCTGTCTACAACTGATAGGGCCTTCAACTGTGCCTGTAGTGTATCTGCGTGCTGCTTCGCTTCTTGGAGCTACGACTCCAACGCCTTTAAGTCGAGGTTCTCTGTGAGGTTCTCGTATGTCTGGGCACTGTGATTACTCAACTTCTTGCACTCCAAGGAAAGATATTTTAATCTGTCGACTGCACTGTGGGCAGTTTCTTCTTGCTGGTCCCTTACGTCTTGAGGGGTTGTAGGCACAGTGCAGATCTACAAGTCTGCTATGTGTTGTTGGAGCTACTGGATTACTTCTTCAAGTTGCGTCACCTGCTGTGGAACTCTCTCTTCGACCTTTACTTCGATGACTATCATAGAGAAGAGTGCTTTGTGAACCATTTCCTTAACTTTGAGTTGCTTGACGAGCAACTGTTCCTTGCTTTGCTATAACTATACTTTTTCTTCATCTCACTTCACTTGTAGAGCAATATTCTCCCATTCTACAACACTACGTTGGTCCTCAAGGTATTTTTGTACTTACGCTAAAGCCTGGGTGGCTTGTGCTGTCTCTTCCTGAGCTCGTCGAAGGCGATCTTTGACTGTATCAACAATGCGATGTAGTTGAGCTAGATCATCACCTATTTATGATGTTCCTGTTGACATAGGTGCAGTGGAAACTGCGCAACTAGACTATAGTGCCTGCTGTACTCCTTGAATTTCAACCTTGATCCTATTGAACACCTCCTCCTGCTTAGCTTCTTACTTCTCTGCTATCTCCAACGAAGCATTGTTTAGTGCTGCGATGATGAAGTCGAAGTCGTCTAAAGTGAGGGTGGTCTCAAATTTGTTCCTGGTTGCTTTCATTTTCTTCCTTGAATAAGGTTTCAGAGGGGAAACCTTCCTTTTCTTTGAGGGGTCCTCCTTGTCTCTAGGCAGTGTAACTTCGCCTTTCTTCTGTTCCACTTCTGTGCCATCTATCTCTCTTCCATATCCTCCTTTCTCTGCTGAGATGGAAGTGGTATTCATGGATGTGCTGTCTAAATCATGGACTTCTTTAATCTTCTTTGTCTTTATAGGTCCAGGTATATCCATCACAATTTCTGGACTATCAACATCGAACATCTCTGCAGGTTCCGCTGGAACAAGGAGGTTTGTTGACCATTCCTTGGTAATATCTTCCAAGTCATCCTCTGTCAACTTGTAGTATGACTGCAACTATTATTTATGCTCATCAACGCGCACTATGATATAGATGAAATGACAGTCTGCACTGAATTTCATCAAGGGCCTAAACCTGTGGAGAGTTTTTAGGGTTATACGAGGCTCAAACTGGATAGCGGTATTCAAATGGTTGTAATAGGTATGGAAGACAACATTTGATTGCCACTGCTTGTTCATGTATCTGGAGTACCACAACGTACTAAACTTTGTGACCAACGGTTCAAAGGGCTCGATGTCCAGGAAGGTCGCACCTTCCGACATCTCCCATGCAATAAAAGCGATCAAGATGAGCAACCAGCTGAAGTGGAACTCATATCCTTGGTCTTGCGCTTCCCTGCAATCCAGTTCTAGCTGGTTTATGAGGTACTTCAACCAATTCATTTGAAGTCCTTCCATGCACTTCCCTGTGAGGTCGACTACAAATACAGTCACTTGGGTGGGTCGGTTCTTGTAAACTAACTTCCCAACATTCCCTTATCGACATCTCTGTAGGTATCTTTAATCTTCTATGCAAGAGCACGATCCATGTTTTTCCCAGTATATAAATCTTGTGGGTCAGGGCCTTACATGCTCATCCCGGTGATCCGATTGATCAGCGTCAGATCCACTGTGATGCGACGATTCAAACAAAAATATCCACCATGGTAGTAGGATAACATCAACTTGATGCATGCATTCACTTCTTGGTGCCTTCTGAAGTGCGATATCTTCATAACATTGAGGAGGGTGGAATGCGCTAGGTTCATGGTCCATGACTGGGGTACAATATTCGAGTTCTTTCCCTTGGTTTTGGTAAGATACTTGTGCGGGGAGAGCATATTGTATACCTTCCTGTCGCCAAGGTTGAAGTCACTAAAATTCAATGCTGCGATCTTATCTTGGTCTGCATGCACTTCCCGTATCCCCTTCAGGAGGTACGCAGTGACTAGTTCATATTCAATGTCTCTGGGCACACTGTCTTGGTTGATTTTGCCGCTCAGAGGTGGTATATAGGTAGGTAGGATGCTTAGAATTAGCTTATCATTTGCTAAGTCATCCTTGTGCTTAGTTCACCTTTCACGGGATGGTCTAGCTCCGTGAGCAGTGGATGGGGACGCTTGCATTGTTTTTGTGGATGAAGCCTGGATACCTTCAGACATCGACATGGCTTTCTCAGTCATCAAGTCAATCAAAACTTCTTCAACAACTTTCTCTGCAGCAATCAATGCTTCCAACATACGCACTCAGAATGAACAATTCGCGGGTTCAGGGAACAATTTTGACATACTAATGGGATAGAGAGTGAGAGAAAAATGATCACTGTATAAACTTGGCTTAGTCTCTGGGCTCAAATTCTCAATTAGCAAAAAGTGTTCTCGGTGCATGGCGCAACGTGATAAATAGGTAACTCAATAACGATGTTCTTACAATGGGTATGAGCCTCCATTAACTCCTGTTCGATCCATTATGGCACGGCCCAATGGTCTGATGAAGAACCTTTATTGCTTTTCTTCCCCTTCAAAGTGGGAGTCGAACGGATATATCGGCCCCAACGACTATATTGCTTCGTCATGGCGAAGTGCCTTATGTCATTGTTCTGATATCCTGATGAAGCTCCAATTCTGCAAATTTTCTCTATGGGAAGTTCCCTCTAGAACTTTCTACAACTTAGCTCTCTTCTTACTTTGTTTCCTCGCCTTATTTCTAGTGAGATTCATCTCGGTAGTTCGCTTTCCATTCTGATTCTTATCTTCTTTTAACATAGTTACTACACACTATTGACATTCTTTTCTAGGACTCAGGGTTAATACCTTTTCTTTGTCTGGGATAGGTACTTTGGTCTTCCAGGAGTCCTCTGATTTTCCTACAGCTTCGACATCAGGGTCTCTAGTGTCAAATACTTCGATCTGTTCTCCTGTTCTTTAATCAATTGTGCAATCCTTCTAGTCATGAAATATTTTAAGTCTTGTTTCTTCTTCTCCAAGGCTTCTTCTTCTTCCTTTCGTCTGGCTTGAGCTCTGTCAATCCAAGGTTTTCCTATTAACATGGTAAACAGGGCACTGTCTTCAATAAACTTAATAATCTCAAAATATTCCTCTGTCGAAGTTCCATTAACGTTCATAGGTATCTGAGTGAGCTTCCCACATCAGTGTACCAACTTTCCTCTAAATAGTCCTATTCCTCCTAATGAAGGGATCATAGCAGGCTTCCCTATAGCTTCCCAAGTTCTTTCTGTCATGATATTCACTTGTGTCTCTTCATCTAGAAAACAATCAATGTTGAAGTCTCCTATTCTTTCTTCAATGCATTCTTTTTCTTTAAATATCTCTGATAACCTGACATGTCGGTGATCATTTAGGGTTTCGTTTATTTGCAACAATACTTTCTCTGTTTCTTTCTGGGGTTCTGCTATAGCCTTAGTTTCTGGATCTTCTTTAGGGTTCTCTTGGTTCAGAGTCATTCTTTCAAGCTTAGTGATCATTCTAGGGAAATCCAACACTTCATGGTCCATAGCCTTAAAACAAAGACAACTAGGTCTTGTTCTAGGGAATTCCTTATCAAGATGTCCTGGTATTCTACAACTATAACATAGGGTCAATCCTCTCTTTATTTTAAATGATCTCCAACTTCTCCTGTACTACACACTAGGATCATGGTAGCTAACCTGCAACAAATTATTTCTAGGATCCTGCATCCATTTGTTAGTCCAAACATTTTTTCTATGCATAGGTATAATATATATTTCACTATTCTTGTCAGATCTACCCATATCAAACCTTCTTTCATCTATTAATGACCTAGTTTTCAAACTAGGATAAACTCTATTAAACATACCTAGATCCATACTCTAGAAAACATTTCCACTTATCTTACTTCTACAGAGCACAAAGCTTCCAGATCTAATTTTGTTTTACTATCTTTACCTTCATCAGAGAACAGAGCTTGCAGATCTTACCTCTTTTAATCATAAATTATTACTTTTACCTTTCTTAGAGTGCCAAGCATTCAGATCTTGCTTCTTTCGTTCAGATCTGATCTTCTTTTCTTCAGATCATGCTTCTTTATTTCAAATATGACCTTCTTTATTTAGCACATAGATTTATAATTCAAGTAGAATACTGTGCACTAGGGCACAGATCTATGCATAGAGCTTTCACAATTTCAGGATGAATCTTTGCATAAAGCTTCTTCTTTCTTAGTTCCTAGCAATCATAGTTTCAAGTCCCAACAATGGAACCATTTGTTGGCATAGGGGCAGACCCAGGGTTCAATGCACCAACAACGCACCAACAAAACCCCAACTACTGACCCTTTTGACAACATCTACGAAGCAGATGAAGTCTCACCTGAGGTAGATGCAGGGGTGGTTGCAGGACTCAAGTTTTTGCAACCTTAGTTGGGACACAAATATGTGATTTTACTACTTGATAAAGTACTTAGCACCGTTAGTTCCTCAATATATAGTCAATAACCACCTCACTTATAAGACATAACTTCGCAGCATTAACACTGATCTAATGTATTCAAGCACTTATCATAAGTAAATAGGTCAGATATGGTATATCAAGCACTGAGCATATCCATGTATATCATATCTATAAGTCTACCTATCATTAGCACTAAGCATAAGCAGATCTATCTAAACATATCAGAGCACTTAACATATAACATATGAACACATCAAGACAAATCACAAAGCACATAACATATTGTTTACGTGGTTCACCACCACCTTGGGGCTACGTCCACCAACTCTTCTTCTTTATTATCTTCAATCAATCGGTTACAAGAAAAAAGACATCAAAACCCTTACTCCGCACATGATGAAAGATCTACGCAGCTCGCTAGATCCTTCTTCCTTGCGTTACAACACTAAGCTCTCCACAATCCTCTACAAGGATCTGCACTTAGCTCTGCGAATCTCTTACAGTCATGCACAAATCACTTTCAGAATCTACTCGCACTTAGCATGCATTCACATCACATAGATGCACTATTCTTCTCAACTTCTTCCAACTTACATTGCCTATCCTTCTATTTATACATACAGAATAGGCCTAAACATGGGTAAACCCATGGGACGACATCCCATTCCCGTTACATATTCCCAAAAACCCAAAAAGGGGCCCAAAAGGGGGCTGAGATTCCATGATCTTCGCTTCGTCTTTCGCTCCTCCTTCGATAGGCTGTCAAAGTCCCAAAATATGTCAACATGACCAAGAAACTCCCAAAACTTGGTCAAGGGACAACATGCCCCCAACACTCACTTGTGACTCATCCCAAGTCACTCTGGTCTAATCAGTTTGGCTTCAAATGCCTCGAGATTGACCTGAGCTGCTTCGACTTGCTACTTTGTGTTGGCCTCTTGTTTAGTGAACTCAAGTATTACTGCGTCGTTCACTGGCCATTCTAGGCACTGTTCTTCTACGGTGACAACCTGTTCTAATTCTTCTCCTTGGCTCTCAACCTTTGTAAACAACTGGCATGCCTTATCTTGCACAGGTTGAAGCTGTTGAGTGACTGTTGGACACACCTACCACACTTAGAGGGGGGGGTGAATGAGTGTGGGGCTCTTTTTCCCAAAACTGCCCTCTTGCACAAAAACTCATCAATTAACATTCAACATTTATTCATTACCCATTGTTGTCATTTATAACCAGTTAGATGTGAGCACATATCAGCAACATATA
>ML779355.1:315068-343116 GCA_009831015.1 Picea engelmannii
CAATTACTTGACATCAACCAATGACATCAATCAAACCAAACCATTTACATCAATGACATATGATCCAACAATCTCCCAAGTAATCAAACCATTGGCATCAATGACAAACCATTGGCATCAATGACAACATGATCCAACAGTGACTTCCATCACTTTGCTTTGAAGCATATGGATCTACTGCTAAACTATACGTTGTTCATGAGACCTCTTCATTATGTCTACAACAGACAGGGCCTTCAACTGCACCTGTAGTGTATCTATGTGCTGCTTCACTTCAGTGCCTTTAACTCGGGGTTCTCAGTGAGGTTCTCGTATGTCTGGGTGCTATTATTACTCAATTTCTTGCACTCCAAGGAAATAAATTTTAATATGTCGAGTGTGCTATAGACAATTTCTTCTCGCTAGTCCCTTATATCTTGAGGGGTCTCAGGCACAATGCGGAGCTCCAAGTCTGCTATGCACTATTGGAGCTGCTGGATTACTTCTTCAAGTTGCGCCACCTGTTGTGTAACTCTCTCTTCAACCTTTACTTCGATGACTGTCACATAGCGAAGTGCTCTGTGAACCATTTCCTTAACTTCGAGTTGCTCGGCGAGCAATTGTTTCTTGCTTCGCTGTAACTGTACTTTTTCTTCATCCCACTTTACTTACAGAGAAATCTTCTCCTATTCTGCAACACTGCGTTGGTCCTAAAGGTCTTTTTGTACTTGTGGTAAAGCCTGGGTGGCTTGTGCTGTCTCTTCCTGAGCTTGTTGAAGGTGAGCTTCGATTGTATCAACAATGCGGTCTAGTTGAGCTGGCTCATCACCTAGTTCTAACGTTCCTGCTGACAAAGGCGCAATGGAAACTGTGTAGCTGGATTGTAGTGCCTGCTGCACTCCTTGAAGTTCAACCTTGATCCTTTTGAACACCTCCTCCTGCTTAGCTTCTTGCTTCTCTGCTATCTCTAGCGAAGCATCATTCAGTGCTGCGACGATAAAGTCGAAGTCGTCTGAAGTGAGGGTGGTCTCAAATTTGGTCCTGGTTGCTTTCATTTTCTTCCTTGAAGAAGGTTTCAGAGGGCAAGCCCTCCTTTTCTTTGAGGGGTCCTCCTCATCTCTAGGTGGTGTAACTTCACCTTTATTCTATTCCACTTCTATGCCATCTATCTCTCCACCATCTCCTCCTTGATTCTGCTGATATGGAAGTGGTCTTCATGGATGCACTGTCTAAATCATGGACCTCTTCGGTCTTATTTGTCTTGCTAGGTCCAGGTATATCCGTCGTAGTTTCTGGACTATCAACATCGGACATCTCCGCAGGGTCTGCTGGAACAAGGAGGTCCGTCGACCATTCCTTGGTAATATCTTCCAAGTCATCCTTCATCAACTTGTAGTATGACTGCAGCTGTTGTTTATGCTCATCAACACACGCTGTGATATAGATGAAATGATGGTCCACGTTGAATTTCATCAAGGGCCTAAACCTGTGGAGAGTGTTCAGAGTTATAAGAGGATCAGACTGAATAATGGTCTTTAGCTGGTTGTAATAGGTGTGGAAGATGACATTTGATTGCCACTACTTGTTCATGTCATTGGAGTACCACAACGTACTGAAATTCGTGGCCAACAGTTAAAAGGGCTCGATGTTTGGGAAGGTCACACCTTCTGGCATCTCCCATGGAATAAAAGTGATCAATATGAGAAGCTAGTTGAAGTGGAACTCATATCCTTGGTCCTGCGCTTCCCTGTAGTCCAGTTCTAGCTAGTTTACGAAGTACTTTAACCAATTCATTTGAAGTCCTTCCGCGCACTTCCCTGCGAGGTCGACTACAAATCCAGTCACTTGGGTGGGTCGGTTCTTGCGAACTAACTTCCCTGCGATAAATTGACAGGCTAGGCACACTGTGCCTCTCTAGATAGAGGCTACCTTGTAGCCTCACATTCCCTTCTTGACATCTCCGTAGGTATCTTTAATCTTCTGCACAAGAGCATGATCCATGGTTTTCCAAGGATAGAAATCCTGTGGGTCAGGGCCTTGCATGCTCAGCCCGATGATTCGATTGATCAATGTTGGATCCACTTTGATGCAGTGATTCAACCACAAATATCCACCATGGTAGCAGGACAACAACAACTTGACGCATGTGTTCACTTCTTGGTGCCTTTCGAAGTGTAGGATCTTCATAATGTCGAGGAGGGTGGACTGTGTGACGTTCATGTTCCATGACTGGGGTATGCTCTTCGAGTTCTTTCCCTTGGTTCTGGTGAGATACTTGTGTGGGGAAAGCATATTGTATACCTTCCTATCACCGAGTTTGAAGTCGCTAAACTTCAATGCTACGATCTTATCTTGGTCTTCGTGCACTACGTGTATCCCCTTTGGTAGGTACGCAGTGACCAATTCATATTCAAAGTCTTTGGGCACATTGTCTTAGTTTATTTCACCGCTCAGAGGTGGTAGATAGGCAGGTAGGATGCTCAGAATCAGCTTAGAATTCACAAAGTCATCCTTGTGCTTAATTCGCCTTTCACGGGACGATCTAGCTCCATGAGTAGTGGATGGGGACGCTTGCACTGTTTTTGTGGATGAAGCCTAGATACCTTCAGACATCGACATGGATTTCTCAGTCATCAATTCGATAAAAAATTCTTCAATAGCTTTCTTTGTAGCGCTCAATTCTTTCAACATAAGCCTTCGGGGTGAACAATTCGTGGGTTTGGGGAACAATTTAGACATGGTAATGAGATAGAGAGTGAGCGCAATGATCACTGTATAAACTTGACTTAGTCTGTGGGCTTGAATTCTCAATTAGCAAAAAGTGTTCTCGGTGCATGGCACGACGTGATAAATAGGTAACTCAACAACAGTGTGCTTACAATGGGTATGAGCCTCCATTAACTCCTATTCGATCCATTATGGTGCAACCCAACGGTTTGATGACAAAACTTTATTGCTTTTATTCCCATTCGAAGCAGGAGTCAAACAGATATATCGTCCCCAACGACTATATTTCTTCATCATGACAAAGTGCCTTATGTCACTATTTTGATATCCCGACAAAGCTCAAATTATGCAAATTTTCTCTCTACAAAGTTCCTTCTAGAACCTTCTGCAACTTATCTCTCTTCTTACTTTGTTTCCTCGCCTTCTTTCCAGTGAGCTTCGCCTCGGTAGTTTGTTTTCCATTCTGATTCTTATCTTCTTTTAACATAGTTACTGCGCGCTATTGAGATTCTTTCCTAGGACTCAGGGTTAATACCTTTTCTTTGTCTGGGATAGGCACTTCAGTCTTCTGGGAGTCCTCTGATGTTCCTACATCTTTGACATCAGGGTCTCTAGTGTCAAATAACTTCGATCTATTCTTCTGTTCTTCAATCAATTGTGTGATCCTTCTAGTCATGAAATCTTTTACGTCTTGTTTCTTTTTATCCAAGGATTATTCTTCTTCCTTTCATCTGGCTTGAGCTCTATAAATTCAAGGTTTTCCTATTAACATGGTAAATGGGGTACTATCTTCAATAAACTTAATAATCTCAAAATATTCCTCTATCAAAGTTCCATTAACATTCATAGGTATCTGAGAGAGCTTCCCACATAAGTTTACCATCTTTCCTCTAAATAGTCCTATTCCTCCTAATGAAGGGATCATAGCAGGCTTCCCTATAGCTTCCCAAGTGATTTTTGTCATGATATTCACCTGTGTCTCTTCATCTAGAACACAGTCAATGTTGAAGTCTCCTATTCTTGCTTCAATGCATTCTTTTTCTTTAAAGATCTCTGATAACCTAACATATCGGTGATCATTCAGGGTTTCATTTATTTGCAACAATAATTTCTCTGATTCTTTCTGGGGTTCTGCTATAGCCTTAGTTTCTGTATCTTCCTTAGGGTTCTCCTGGTTCAGAGTCATTCTTTCAAGCTTAGCGATCATTCTAGGGAAATCCAACACTTCATGGTCCATAGCCTTACAACAAAGACAACTGGGTCTTCTTCCAGGGCATTCTTTAGCAAGATGTCCTGGTCTTCTGCAACTATAACAGAGGGTCAATCCTCTCTTTCTTTTAAATGAACCCCAACCTCTCCTGTACTGCGCACTAGGATCATGGTAGCTAACCCGCAACAAATTATTTCTAGGATCCTGCATCCATTTGTTAGTCCAAACATTCTTTCTATGCATAGATATAATATATCTTTCACTATTCTTGTCAGAACTACGCATATCAAACCTTCTTTCATCTATTAATGCCCTAGTTTTCAAACTAGGACAAACTCTATTAAACATACCTATATCCATACTCTAGAAAACATTTCCACTTATCTTACTTCTACAGAGCACTGAGCTTCCAGGTCTAATTTTTTTTTACTATCTTTACCTTTATCAGAGCACAGAGCTTGCAAATCTTACCTCTTTTAGTCATAAATTCTTACTTTTACCTTTCTTAGAGTGCCAAGCATTCAGATCTGATCTTCTTTTCTTCAGATTGGGCTTCTTTCTTTCATATCTGACCTTCTTTCTTTAGCACAAAGCTTTATAATTCAAGTAGAATACCGTGCACTAGGGCACAGATCTACGCACAGAGATTTCACAATTTTAGGATGAATCTTTGCATAGAGATTCTTCTTTCTCAGTTCCTAACAATCATAGTTTCAAATCCCAACAATTGAACCATTTGTTGGCACAGGGGTAGGCCCAAGGTTCAACGCTACAACAGTGCACCAAAAAAACCCTAACTACCGGCCCTTTCAGCAACACCTGTGAAGTAGATGAAGTCTCACTCGAGGTAGAGGCAGGGGTGGTTGTATGACTCAAGGTTCTACAATCTTATTTGGGACACAGATATGTGATTTTACTACTTGATAAAGTACTTAGAACAATCAGTTCCTCAATATATAGTCAATAACCACCTCACTTATAAGATAGAACTTCGCAGCATTAACATTGATCTAATGTATTCAAGCACTTATCATAAGTAAATAGGTCAGATCTGGTAGATCAAGCACTGAGCATATCCATGTATATCAGATCTATCATTCTACCTATCATTATCACTAAGCATAAGAAGATCTATGTAAACATATGAGAGCACTTAGCATATAACATATGAACACATCAAGACAAAGCACAAATCACATAACACAATGTTTACGTGGTTCACCCCCACCCTGGGGCTACGCCCACCAACTCTTCTTCTTTATTTTCTTCAGTCAATCGGTTACAAGCACAATGCCATCAAAACCCTTACTCTGCATAGGACAGAAGATCTGCGCAGCTGGCTAGATCCTTCTTCTTTACGTTACAACACTAAGCTCTCCACAATCCGCTACAAGGATCTGCACTTAGCTCTGCAAATCTCTTACAGTCATGCACAAAGCACTTTCAGACTCTACTCGCACTTATCATGCATTCACATCACATAGATGCACTATTCTTCTCAACTTATTCCAACTTACATTGCCTATCCTTCTATTTATACATGCATAATAGGCCTAAACATGGGTAAACCCATGGGCTGACATCCCATTCCCGTTACATATTCCCAAAAACCCAAAAAGGGGCCCAAAAGGGTTCCAATATCCCGTAATGAGATAGGGAGTGAGAGAACAATGATCACTGTATAAACTCATCTTAGTTTGTGGGCTCAAATTCTTAATTAGAAAAAAGTGTTCTTGGTGCATGGTGCGATGTGATAAATAGGTAACTCGACAATGGTGTGCTTACAACGGGTATGAGCCTCCATTAACTCCTATTCGATCCATTATGGTGCAGCCCAACAGTCCGATGACGAACCTTTATTGCTTTTCTTCCCGTTATAAGATGGAGTCGAACGGATATATCGCCCCCAACGACTATATGGCTTCGTCATGGCGAAGTGACTTATGTCTCTATTTTGATATCCCGACAAAGCTCCAATTCTACAAATTTTCTCTCTGCAAAGTTCCCTCTGGAAACTTATGCAAATTATCTCTTTTCTTGCTTTGTTTCCTCTCCTTCTTTCTAGTGAGCCTCGTCTCAATAGTTCATTTTCGATTCTAATTCTTATCTTCTTTTAACATAGTTACTACGTGATGTCGAGATTCTTTCCTAGGACTCAGGGGTAATACCTTTTCTTTGTCTGGGATAGTTACTTCAGTATTCCTAGAGTCCTCTGATGTTCTTATAGCTTCGACATCAGGGTCTTTAGTGTCAAATAGCTTCGATTTATTCTCCTGTTCTTCAATCAATTGTGCGATCCTTCTAGTCATGAAATCTTTTAAGACTTGTTTCTTCTGCTCCAAGGCTTCTTCTTCTTCCTTTCGTCTGGATTGAGCTCTGTCAATCCAAGGTTTTCCTATTAACATGGTAAATGGGGTGCCATCTTCAATAAACTTAATAATCTCAAAATCTTCCTTTGTCAAAGTTCCATTAACATTCATAGGTACATAAGTTTACTAACTTTCCTCTGAATAGTCCTATTCCTCCTAATGAAGGGATCGTAGCAGGCTTCCCTATAGCTTCCCAAGTTATTTTTGTCATGATATTCACCCGTGTCTCTTCATCTAGAACACAGTCAATGTCGAAGTCTCCTATTCTTGCTTCATTGCATTCTTTTTATTTAAATATCTCTGATAACCTGACATGTCGATGATCATTCAGGGTTTTGCTTATTTGCAACAATACTTTCTTTGATTCTTTCTGGGGTTCTTCTATAGCCTTAGTTTCTGGATCTTCCTTAGGGTTCTCCTGGTTCAGAGTCATTCTTTCAAGCTTAGAGATCATTCTAGTGCAATTCAACACTTCATGGTCCATAGCCTTACAACAAAGACAACTAGGTCTTCTTCCATGGCATTCCTTAGCAAGATGTCCTGGTCTTCTGCAACTATAAAATAGGGTCAATCCTCTCTTTCTTTTAAATGATCCCCAACCTCTCTTGTATTGCGCACTAGGATCATGGTATCTAACCTGAAACAAATTTGTTCTAGGACCTTGCATCCATTTGTTAGTCCAAACATTCTTTCTATGCATAGGTATAATATATCTTTCACTATTCTTGTCAAATCTACTCATATCAAACCTTCTTTCATCTATTAATGCCCTAGTTTTAAAGCTAGGACAAACTCTATTAATCATACCTAGATCCATACTCTAGAAAACATTTCCACTTATCTTACTTCTATAGAGCACAAAGCTTCCAGATCTAATTTTTTTTTACTATCTTTATCTTTATCATAGCACAAAGCTTGTCGATCTTACCTCTTTTAATCATAAATTCTTACTTTTACCTATCTTAGAGTGCCAAGTGTTCAGATATTGCTTCATTCCTTCAGATCTAATCTTCTTTTCTTCAGTTCAGGCTTCTTTCTTTCAGATCTAGCCTTCTTTCTTTAACATAGAGCTTTATAAGTTAAGTAGAATACTGCGCACTAGGGCACAGATCTACGCACAGAGATTTCACAATTTTAGGATGAATCTTTACACATATCTTCTTCTTTCTCAGTTCCTAGCAATCATAGTTTCAATTCCCGGCAACATAACCATTTTTTGGCACAAGGGCAGACTCAGGGTTCAACGCTACAACAACACACCAAAAAAACCCTAACTACCGATCCTTTCAACAACACATGCGAAGCAAATGAAGTCTCACCCGAGGTAGAGGTAGGGGTGGTAGCAAGACTCAAGTCTCTGCAACCTTAGCTGTGACACAGATCTATGATTGTACTACTTGATAAAGTACTTAGCACCGTCAGTTCCTCAATATATAGTCAATAAACACCTCGCTTATAAGACATAACTTTGCTGCATTAACACTGATATAATGTATTCAAGCACTTATCATAAGTAAATAGGTCAGATATGGTAGATCAAGCACTGAGCATATCCATGCATATTAGATCTATAATTCTATCTATCATTAGCACTAAGCATAACCAGATCTATCTAAATATATCAGACCACTTAGCATATAACATATGAACAAATCAAGACAAAGAACAAAGCACATAACACAGTGTTTACGTGGTTCACCCCCACCTTGGGGCTACATCCACCAACTCTTCTTCTTTATTATCTCCAGTCAATCACTTACAAGAACAAATCCATCAAAACCCTTACTCCACACAGGAAAAAAGATCTGCGCAGCTCGCTAGATCCTTCTTCCTTGCATTACAACACTAATCTCTCTACAATCTGCTACAAGGATCTGCACTTAGCTATGAAAATCTCTTACAGTCACGCATAAAGCACTTCCAGACTCTACTCGCACTTAAAATGCATTCACATCACATAGATGCACTATTATTCTCAACTTCTTCCAACTTACATTGCCTATCCTTCTATCTATACATGCAAAATAGGCCTAAACATGGGTAAACCCATGGGCCGACATCCCATTCCCATTACATATTCCCCAAAACCCAAAAAGGGGCCCAAAAGGGGGCTGAGATCTCGTGATCTTCGCTTCGTCTTGCGCTCCTCCTTCGATAGGCTATTGAAGTCCCAAAATAGGTCAACATGACCATGAAACTCCCAAAACTTGGTCAAGGGCCAACAACCTCCTTTCCTGTGAAATTTTGAATTTTTCAACCGCAATATTCACAATTTTTTAGGTGACTCCGAAGCATCCCCAAATATCGTTCCTTAATCAAATTGAAAAAATTGAATGTTGTACCCACTAAAAGTTCCACTTGTATCATTTAGTTAGATAGATTAGAAGTGAAGGTCAATGGAGAGCTGAAAGATGTTCTGATTAGAATCACTTCCAATCCAAACATCCATCAAGTCATTGACATTATTTTTTTAGACATTCTTGATGCCTATGGTCTCTTTCTCAATAGAGACTAGTCACATAAACTACAAGGGTATTTTTTCTCAGATCGGTCTCACTTATGGTTACCCTAGAATGAACAACCTAACAAAATTAGGATTTATAAAGAAAAATATTTGAAACACATTGTGATTGATTTGGTTCAACAACAAATGAACCATTATCATCTGAATATCCCATCCTAGGAAATTAGTCACTTGACTCATACGTCTATAATTTCATAGTCCTAACATCTAAAATATGTATCAAAGAGAAGTTAAAATTGTTCTTAAAGAGGATGGTATTTTATCAGAAATCCATGATAACTTGAATTTACATATTGTAAATAACACTTCATGAAAAATCCAAAAAGAATTAGAAATCACAAAAAATCAAAAGCATGAAATTGAACTGAGCATTGTACCTAAAATTTGGAAACTTTTCTTTGATGGATCTAAATCTCAAAAAGGGGAATTTTTCGGTTGTGTCTTTATAGACGCAAATGGTAAACATAGTTTTTTTTTATCCTGTAGACTATAATCTATATGTACAAATAAAACTGTTGAATATGAGGCTTTGTTTCAAGGTCTAAAAAAGGCTATTGATTTGAATATAAAACAAATCAAAGTTTTTGGAGATTCTAAAATCACAGTGAGGTAGATTAGGAACTCCATACATTACAATCACCACACCTTAGGAATTATAAACAAGAAGTGCACATGCTGATAAATAATGTTTTTTTCTTTTAACATCACTGCTATCTTATGGTCCCAAAACTTGTCAGCTTATTCATTGGCCACAACATCCTCTGGGTTATCCCCATAAGAAGACTATGAAGCCACTAGATTTTCCATTGATATGCTATATAAACCTTTTGTGCCTGATAAGTCACTAATTGGAGGGTGTTTGAAAGAGATAAAAAATAATATAATTTATGACCAATGAAGAAAACTTCAGAGACCTTGCCATTGATGATGATTAATTTCAATTTGTTCTAACAGACAAAGAGTATGAGATTCCAAAATATGAAGGCTATGAAAAAATAGTGAGACCTAAATTACATCCCATGCCCAAAGCGATGATCGACCATGAATTTGTTTTTGACTTACGAGATAAGTTCAAAGGTCCTCTAAATGTCAAAACTAGAAGCTCTAGTTTAGTCTATGAAGTAATAAATTTAGGTACTACTGAGAACCCCATAAACATCAATCTTGGAAAATCAATATATGCATATGAAAAAATGACCTATCTCAAGTTGTTCAAAGAACACAAAGACATATTTTCATGGTCTCATCAAGATCTTAAAAATTATGACACAAGGATCAGACAACACACAATACCCCTAAAGAATGATGTCAAATATTTCTAGAAAAAATTATGAAAGTTTCAACTTTTTCTCTAACCAATAATTCAAAAGTAACTACAAAAAATGTTAGATGCAAAAATTGTCTTCTAGGTAAGGAATTCTTCATGGGTGGAAAACTTGGTGCATGTAAGAGAAAAGACGGGTGAGATTCATCTTTGTGTGGATTTCCATAATTTTAACAAAGCCTCTGAAAAACAAAGTTATCACATCCCTCCAATGGAACAACTCCTTAATACATTTTCCATATCTAATATGTTCTCTCTATTGGATGGTTTCTTAGGTTATAATCAAGTTTTAATTTGAGAGGAGGATTGACTTAAAACTACTTTCCACACTAAATGGGTTACCTTTGCATACACACACATGCCTTTTTGATTAATTAATTTAGGTGCCACTTTTCAGCGGGCTATGGATGTTTATTTTAGGGGATTGATAAAGAAAAATGGCATGGTCTATCTAGATGGTGTGACTGTATATTCAAAAAATAGATTAGACCATATTCTACATCTCACAAATGTTTTTGAAAGATGTAGAAAGTATGGAGTTTTCCTTAACCTGAAGAACACCATTTTTGGTGTAAATGTAGGGAAGCTTTTGGGTCACATTATATCAAAGGATGGGATAACTATTGACCTAGAGTGAGTAAAAGTGATATCCCAATTTCCTTTTCCTCACAATAAGAAAACTATGCAATATTTCTTTAGGAAGATCAACTTCGTTAGAAAATTTATATCATATTTTGCTGAAACAATCAATCCCTTACAAAAAATGATTTGCAAATATGCTAAATTAAAGTGGAATATAGAAGAGAGGGAAGTATTTGAGAAAATTAAGATTTCTATTTCTCAAGCCCTTGTCCTACACAATCCTAATTTCAACAAAGATTGATTTTTTTATACTTTCACCTTTGATTAGTCACTAGTAGTTGTTATTACTCAAAAGTATGATGATAATAATGAAGCTCTTATTTATTTCATGAGTAACAAATTACAAAGAGTAGAGATGAAATATCTCTCCATTGAAAAACATTCCAATGTTATACACAAGGATGTTAAACACTTCAGATCATACATTTTGAAAAATCATACTAAAGTCATAGTGCCTCATGTTGTTGTAAGATATTTTATTCAGCAAGAGCTAGGAGAATGAAGGGGAAATTGGATGACTATTATCCAAGAATTTGATCTCGAAATCAAACCTACCAATATGGTTATAGGTTAAGACTGTGTAAGTTGGTTATCGAGTCTCAAGACTCCACATATCTAGGTGAGTCTAGATGGGAAAACAAGTTGTTTGTTTGTTCTCATGAAATAGTTTTTGTCTTGATGGTTGATGATTCCTAGTACTCTAACTTTTCTTATTTCTTATATCATGGTATGTTCCCTGGTCATATGATCTCTAAGGAAAAGAGGGAAATATGTTTTAAGTCTACTCAACATCACCTGATAAACTTGGTTTTGTTCCACAAAAACTATGATGGAGTACTAATGAGATGTTTAGAGAGAAGTGATGTAGATAAAGTATTGAAATATATTCATGATGGTCCTGTTGGTGGCCATTTTGTGGGACAAACCACAACCTATAAATTTTAAAGAACATGTTACTACTTGCCAGCTTTATTCAAGGATTCCCACTCATATGTTAGAAAATGTAATATTTTTCAATTGACTGCAAACAAGGAGAAGAAAACATCTACCCCCTTGCAACCAATAATTGTTTTTATACCTTTCGAGCAATGGGGAATATATGTTATAGGAAATATTAAATTTCACTCATCAAAAAACAAAGATGCATTCTAATAGTAATAGATTATTTTACCCGATGGTTTGAAGCCATCCCCCTCACCCGAATTAATGAAAATGTAGTCATTCAGTTTTTGGAACAACAATTTATCACTAGGTTTGGGGTACCATATGTGATTGTGTTTGAAAATAGTGGTTATTTCTCCTCCACTTTGTTAACTAAATTTTCACTTGAAAAGGGGATTATCCTAAGGTATTATGATATTTACTATCCATAGGTAAATGGAGTATCCGAGTCTACTAATAAGAACTTGATTTGTATCCTTAAGAAAATGGTTACTGGAAATCATTAACATTGGCATAATGATATGCATAACACACTTTGGGATGACATAGTAACACCTAAAGAAGCCTTGGGTACCTCTCCATAGTTCCTTGTTTATGATAAAGAACAAATCTTACCAACAAACATCTATCTTCCATCCCTAAATTTATCACAGGATTCCATAGGTGTTATCAGATAAATTGGTAGGTGCAGACATTAATAGATCTCCATAGATCCAACTAGATCTAGAAAAAAACAGGACATGACACGACTCTTTCCCTAAGTTGTAGTCATTGAATCTACTACTAAGAAGGAATGAGTGACATACCTTTATATCGCTTCCTTAGGTCTTTTTTTTTCTCGCTTCGCTCCGATGCTATTGTGAAATCAGGTCCAAGACAACACAAACCAACCAAAGTGAAGATAACAAAGTATATTCAATGTCAACCTATGCATATGATCAAGGAGTTATGCAATAAAATAAGAGTGATTTTATGGGAAAGGGACATGCCGCTGTATTATATTAAATGAAAGTAGAAGATACAACCAGATCGCCTTGATGTCGTAAGCTTCGTTTCAGTGACCCTTGGTTCCAACACACACACTTGCTTTTCACTTGCATGAAGAAGATCCAATACAACTTGATAGACCAAATAGAGTCTTCAAGCTTCTATCCAAGAAGAGTTCTTCACTCAATTCTTTCACTAATTCTTCATTGAATCTTGCTTAACCTTTTCCATGAGAAACCTTTCAATATATAGGAGAAGGAGAGATGGTTAAATGGATGAGGATGATCCCACTAAATCTCAGAAGTCAGTAGGATTCCAACCATGCGAATGCCAACTCATTTTCTAGAAGATTCCCTTCTAGAACCTTCGTGACCTCTTCTCTTTTCCAAGCTTTGAAATAGGTTTGCACACTACCTATAGAGAAGACTGCGAACAATTCAGACCCTAATTTTGGGTTGCCTGCGAGAATGAAGGATTTTCTCACCCTGTAATATAGGTAGCCTGCAAACTCATCTTAAAAATGTTTTTTTTGGAAGGAGACAATAATTACTTTTCTCAGGAAAAAAGTCCTTGTGGTAGCCTGAATACATCACTTGTAGAGACATCACCAAAGTGGCCAAAATCATATGTAACAGAATGCCCCCCAAAATATGAGGCCGAAACTTGTGATAGCCGAAATACTTTGTAAAATGTGTGCATGTGTTAGAAACAAGGAGCACACTTAATCGGAAACATGTAAACAACCAAGCATCTGCAGAATATAATACCAGTTCTGAGGTAGGCATTCCCATGCTCATATCACAAATGAATGGAATCATAAATGTAGGTCATGGCCACCAATCATACACCGTGGATCCATGCCGTCAAAATGTTACATAGCCACCAGGAATACACTGTGGATCTATGCGAGAAGACTTGAATTAAGATGACATAGCCACATGACATACAAAGTGGATCTATGTGCCGATACAAATAATACATACTCCATCGCAACCTGGATAAAAAAATATGAGACCCAGGGTCTTCAATCCCGTCACCTGAAAGTACGAATCTAACCATGTGATTACATGTGCCGAAGTCGAACATGGTAGAAACCACTTGATTACCAGTCATTGATTAAAACCGTTAACAAGTGCGAGGGAAATCACCATTGATGTCAATGACTCCCAAGGTACCAAAGTACAATCCGAACGAATGCAAATGCATGGGCTGAATCCGAGCACTCGACGAAATCTCTCGATCAGGGATCAATGATGTGAAACCCCTGTCGAAAGTGAAGAGACCTGCCATTAAGGCATGCAGGTTCCAAGGTAGTAAATGATTTCTAAGTCTCATTTCTGGATAATGAGTTGGAGTCGATGTAACAAGATTCGTCACAAGAGGGCCTTGATGTATCCCCCATCAATGACACAAAATAAGTAACAGATTTTGAGGATGAAACAAAGTATGAATACGGGTTGAAACATACACAGGGAAGGTCGACATAGTAAGAATGGACAAATGCAGATGACTGATTCAATAGAGGGCTTGTGTGAACTTCTCTTGAACATATGAATGACACGACCAAGGACTTGGCAAGATTGACTCAAAGATGACCCAAGATATGACCTTGTAGCAAGTCGAATGAGAGACAAATGGATTTCCCAACCCGGATTCAAATGATGAATAGGGGGTGTCATGTTCAAGAGCGACGCTTACTACCATTAATATGAATATGAAAACACATCCCTTTCCCAAAATTTCCCCCACCAGTTCTGGCAAGTACCTCTTTATTTTTACACAAGCTTGAGGAGGATAACGTATGTTTGTCGATGTAAGCTCATCCTTCGGATGAGTCCCTCGGAGTATGTTTAACGAACCCTAGGAAGGAGTGGTTCGGTCCCATTGCGGGTCTTTCAATGTTTGTTTAATGAGTCCAAGGATAGAAAACTCGGGGGTTTTTCATGTTTTGAGAGTTTGAAAAACACTTAAAGAGAACTCTCCCAGTTCCTTTTTCATAAAAGAGTTCGATGAGACCGAAAAAGAGATGAACTATTGCCCATCAAACATTTTTTCAAATACTTTAACGAGCGTGAAAAGAACACAATTTCTCGGCCATCTTTTCATTTTTATGGAGCGTGAAAAGAGCTTAAAGGATACTCCTTAACGTTCATTGTTTTCGTGTTACCATGATGAGTATGAAAAGACGAGAAAAAGTATACTTGGTTACGTTCTCATATATTTTCGAGCACGAGAACGAACGAAGACTGAGCTCAAGGTTTTTTTTTTAAAACCCTAAAAAAGTAGTCATACATGCGACCAAAGAAAAAAAACACCCGTACCCCCTCGTTCGGACTTTGAAGTTGCGATACCTGTGAAACACCACCCTCACAAGACTATTAGGGTATTAGGTTTTATAGACAAAGTAATAAAAATAATATAAAAAATAAAAAAAATAGTAAAAAGTGAATAAATATGGGTAAAAAGGGATTTTTACCATTTCATTGTGATTTTGCCAAAAACTTGTCCAACATACCTCATTTTCCCCCAAATTTCTTTGCTCAATTGCGGGAGGCACAAGCGATAATTTGGCAAACCGTTTCAACCAACGAGGTAATCTCTTCATTCTCTAACTTTTCTATGGTTTATTTTTGGTTTTTATTGGCAATTTTTTAGGTTTTGAGTCTATTTTAGGGTTAGAACCCGTGCCCAAGCATTCTCGCAGGTGGGCCATGCGGGACCTGCGAGAATATCGCACTGTGCAAAAGGCTCATCTGCGGGGGCCAAAAAATGGATTTTGAAGTAAGGTTTTGCTCAATAAAAAATATGCAAGAGTTTAAAACAAGTTGTTGACTTCCTTCTCATGACTCTTTTGCAGGTGTTTGGCCATCACAATGTTGGAATTTGAGAGAAAGGGAACATGAGGAGGATGATGCCATTACCGAGAATGACCCGGGTACATTCGCTACCCTTTGGGACTGTGGGCTATTGAAATTTTTTAGGATTTCGGGCATGAGAGCCCAACTCAGGTTGTTGGAATACCTGGTCCACATGTGGGACGTGGACCAATAGTTATTTCACGTGGGAGTCCATACGCTGACCCTAGATATCAAGGATATCTATTTTCTTATGGAGTTGTCACAGCGTGGATACCATGCTACTTTGACCAGAGGTAGAGGTGGCAGACTCCCTATGAGTGAGTGTTGTTGCCAATATTGTGTTCCCGAGGCAGAGAGAAGCAATGGTAAGGTTGATATTTGGGGGGTCCAATAATTGACTCTACGAACCATCTTATTTACTATTGCACGCATGGTTGGGAGCGCAGCTCCGCACATGGCTCTCCAGAGCTATTTCCAATACGCCATAGAGTGCACAGAGCCTCGGGTCTTCAACTGGTTGGATGCAGTTCTCCGTAGTATGAAGAGACAATTGACGAAGTGCAGAAAGGGTGACTTGAAGCAATTTTTTTTGGTGTCATTCTTCCTCGAGAGGGTCCCACTGCTGTGATTACAGATTGATTGGGGTTTACCGGTCCCACAGGATACGAGGATGCTGAGGTGGTGCAACCTCATGGATCGACACGTAGCAGGGTCTATAATCAAGTATAATGATTCATTTTTTGACTGGTTGGGGCCCCAAATGATAATGATCGACGACTATGCATATGCTGGTTTGGATTTCCAAGGGGATCTGGATTTGGCCCTGCTTGAGGATGCTCAATGCGGTGACGTAGGTAAGAAGTACACATTTTGTTTTTTTTAAATGTTTTTGCAAATTTTATCATATGAAATGTTTTTATGTTTATCCAAGAACTAATCAAAAAATTTCTTTTTGATGACACAGATGTGGGGCCATATCGCCTCCAGGAATGTCTTCCATTCAAAGGAGAGGAGAAGCGACTCCAGTGGCGAGATGGGATGCCGAAGACTATGGGGCAGTGGAGTAGAACTTGGAGGGTTTGACCGCAGACATCCCAGATATTGCTATTGGGGAGATTCTGAGACGTTACCAACACCATACTGCGGGTGTGTCTGAGTCTCTCAGTCGACTGCTTCATAGGGTAGCCCGAGTAGTTGTGTGTTATCGTTAACGTCATCCGTGACGCTATTTTGTAGAAGCTATGGGCTTCGTATTTTGAGATTTTGATCCTTGGACAAAATTTTTTTGTAAAAAACTTTTGATCGTTATATACATATATACAACTTCTACTGGCTTATTTCATGTTGTGTTATACATGTGATGTGTGATTGGTTTATAAATGCCCCAAATATTTGTCTAACACATAGTTAGCTAATGCATAAGTCAATGTATTTAGACATCTAAGAATGTGCTGATATTCGATATAATCAAAATAACGTTCCAAGAGGCGAATTCGTAAATATACCCGTAATAAAGTAGGAATTCAGATATCATAGACATTAATTAACTGTAATACTACTAGATGCAAATCGATTCGTATAACCAGGTGGAAGATATCAAGAAAAATATCATCAATCAACAATTCGATGACGACGCTATATTCTGCAATATTGTTGGTCGCATGACCGAGGCAGAATAGGTTTGGTGTGTGCCTCGGTCGTGTGACCAACAATATTGCTCATAAGATCTTCTGGGTAGTAGCATGCCCAGACATGTGACCACCACAGGCTTCAGAATGGCAGTCATTTAGGGCTTTCTCGGCTTCGTCAAATGTGAGGCAGCGTCGAAAAACAAAGTCAATCCCACGACGATAAAGAGTATCATTGAGGATAATATACTGACGAGCTTGGTAGCATATTCGACGTTGGTCAGTGCTAGACAAATTGGGTCGAAAAGTCTGGTTCTGGAGATATATGATGATATCTCCATATCAAAGGTCATCAGAACTAATCAGGAAAAGGGATTCATCCGGTAATGAATCTGCTGCTACATTTTCCGTCTCAGAGTAGGGAAGGTCACATATCAACTCGGCAAAAACCAAGGATTTCTTGGACTTAGCGTGTTCGAATTCTAAGTCAAACTCCTAGAGTATTATGATCCATTTGGAGTATTTCCCCCCTATAAATTGGCATGTAAGAATGTGCTACATAGGGTTGCAGTTAGAAGTTACTGTAGTCTTTCGAGAAAGGATATAGTGCCATAAACGTTGAACAAATTGGACGAATGCCAAGGCCAGTTTTTCAACATGTAAATACTTGGTTTTGGTAGTCGTGAGACTCCGAATCAAGTAATAGATGACATGTTCGTCATGAGAATCATCCTCCTGGATGAGAACCATAGTGATGATATAGTCTGAGGCTGTGAGGTAAAGGAAATAATCCCGACTCTAATAAGGTGGGAAGAGTAGTGGGGTACGTGTCAAAGACAGTTTCAAAGCTTCAAAATCTTTGTTGGCAGTGGTAACCCATATGAACTCAGAACCTTTCTTGAGCAGTCGCATAAATCCAAGAGTTAGCTCAGCATAGTTCGGGATGAAACAACGGAGAAATTTTGCCTTCCCTTGCAAACTTTGTAACTGACGAAGTGAGGAAGGAGGAGGAAGATTGAGAATCGCCTCGACCTTCAAAGGATCTACCCTGATCCCTTTATGTGAAACAATAAAGCCCAGAAGTCGGCCGAATTCTACGCAAAAAGCACATTTGTGGGGATTCAAGGGTATATGGTAAAACCGACATTGAAGGAAAATGGCGTGGAGGTGTATTGGATGATCTACACGGTGCATGAATGAGCGGGTAAGTCATCGAGATATGGCTGCACGATGTGATTTATATCGTGAAAGGCGTAAGACATAGCACATTGAAAAGTTGCACCGACATTCTTTAAACCGAATGGAATTTTCCTGTAGGCAAAAGTGCCCCAAGGAAAAATAAAAGCGGTCTTGTGTTGGTCCATGGGAATGATATTGATTTGATTATATCCGGAGAAACCATCCATCAGAGAGAAGATTTCACTTCTGGCACAATCGTCAATGATCTAGTCAACGAAGGGGGTAGGAAAGTTGTCTTTAGGGCAAGCTTTGTTAATGTCCCTATAATCAATGCACACGCGGATTATGCCTTGTTTCTTGTCAATCAGAACAAGATTGGAAACCCAATCAGTTAGAGCCACAGGGTAAATAAACCTAGATTTGAGAAGTTTCTCAACTTCAAGCTTGATAGAAGCTTCTTTACATGGGTGGACCAGATGAAGTCGTTACCGGATGGGTTTAGCTTCGGTGTATGTCTTAATCTCATGTATCACAATGTCGGGGTCAATCCCTGACATTTCTTCATAGCTCCATGTGAAGACGTCACAAAATTCTTGGAAAAGAGACTTGTAGGTGACAACTTCGTCATGGGAACACGAAGCTCCGATATGCACATTTTTGACAACTCCAGGTTTGATGGATCTGTCGAGGGGGATGGTGGGTGAGATATTATTTAAGTTCCCTTCGTAGAACATGTTGTGTGTAGACTTGGGAATGGTAGAAATGATGACAATGGTCGACGGGGTCGAGAGTCATTGGTAACCCTCTATGGTGTGTTGTTCTAGGAAGAGGATGGAATGATGATGTCCATCGTCCCAAGGGGTATCTTCCATGGACATAACAAACATAATCATCTCATCTATAGGAAAAATGACGTGGAATGGATCTGGAGATAAACCACCAAGAGAGGGGGTTGCCGATGGAATGGCTTGATAAGCGGATTCGACCAAACTCAAAGGCATTTCGTTGCCATAACGAATATGATCTCCGGGGTTGGGTACCATCCACAGTTCGTAAGATGCAGGGGTTCCATGAACATAGATGGAGATCATGTTGATCGAGGCAAAAAATGGATGTGGGACATCGGGTGGTGGAATGGGGAAAGTACCCATCAAAGAGGAATCTTTAAGAAGACCCACACCGACGTTCTCATATCCAGGGGGGGGTTTTGCAATGAAAGGTACGTTGCCGGTACATGCATAAGAGTGAAAGAAGGCCAATTGGTCTACGGTAACTACTTTTCCTTGATGTGGGAAATGCACGACATGGAAAAGAGTGGACACGACTGCACACATGGAATCGATCCAGCTACGACCGAGTAGAAGGTTGTAATTGAGGGGAGCGTCGAAGACCTCCACTTCAACGTTGACCGTTTTTCCTTCTAATGTAATAGGAAATGAAGGGAGGACACCGTAAGGCTTAAAACCAGAGCCATTGAAGGCTTTGAGCGTGTTGTGGGATTCAGTTAAAGGAGGAGAGATGATATATTTCCAGCAGGTAATAGACATGACACACATCGATGCACCCTCATCAATAACTGTTCTACAAATGTTTTTGTTGGAGACAATAACTTGTATTTGGAATGCAAGTTGAGGGGGTAACATTGGAATGTGATCTTCCAAGTCAAAAATTATTAAATTCATATCCGTAGGGTTGATTCCACCGATAGATTTCAACAGTGCCTTCCATTGTATAGGACAACTCTGAAGGACTTCGAGGGATGACATCGCAGACGGTGCTTGGGCTAGATCTTCAACAATACTGTAGTTCTGGGCAACACGTGCATGGGGATTGAAAGCTCATTTTTGAACAACACCCTTTGGGGGAGGGAGAATAACTGTATCTAGGCTTGATCGTTTGAGATGAAGAGGACCGTTGGTAGGTGGAGTCGTGGGAGATGGTTGGACCAATGAAGGAGGTATTGCATCAACCTTTTCTTTGGAGGAAGGAGAATCTTTGGCTTGAGTGGTAAGTGTGATGTCATTCTTCTTTGAATCACCTGTACACATTAAGACATAGGATGTATTGGAGGGGAAGGTTGGTCATGAATGACCAATTGGGCCTGTTGTTGAGAAGGGAAGGGTTGTGACAATACGGACGGAGTGGGGGGTTTCATGGTCCCTTGAAGGAACTTAGTAACCTCAGCTCGTCATGGACAATCCTTAGTGTAGTGATCATCACCACATATAAGACAAGGGTATCGGGGTTTTCACTTATCCCTATCGTCAACAGGTGGTGTTTTGGTTTTCTTAGATTGCGGATTATTTTTATCCTCTTTGTTCTTACCGTTTCCTTTTTTGGATTTATTTTTGCCGGAGGGGGTAGATTGAACAGAGTTTACCTCAGAAGTCTTGCCGGTGGGAGGGGTAGGAGACAAAACATTTTGAACATTAGAAGAAATGTTTTTGGGGTTGTTGCTAGAGGTTTGGACGGAATGAGGTTGGGCATGGAAAGTGCCAATCACACCGTTAGCTGCATGAGAAGCAGCAGGAGTAGTTGAAGTAGAGGTAGTAGAAGGACGAGGTGTGTCATGGAGTAAGACGTAAAGAGTACCCATTTGTAAATAAACGAGGTCGAGGTATTGAGCATGACTGATTTTCTATTCTTCTATGACAACTCCACCCATGGCGATGTCACGAGCGATGTCGTTCACGAATGATTTCGTGAACCACTTTGCCAACAACTGATCGGGAAGTTCAAATTTGATGAGATGTCGTCTCTGTTGCCACTCATGAATGTGATCAGAGATATGAGTGGCTTTGGTTTGTTTGAAAGAACTCAAAATCTTGGTTCTCATTTCGTAGCGGATCAATAACTGGTAGTGGGTGAGGAAAGCCATAGCGAGGGTGTTGAAGTCAGTGAAGAAGACTTGTGGTAATTCTATATACCATTTCACGGAAGAAACTGTGAGGGTCCGCTGAAAAAGGCGTAAATGAATAGAGTCATACATCAAGGAGTTGGATGAGCACCAAAGGTGAAAATTCATTACATGATTGTTCGGGTCCTCTCCCAATTTACCATCGAATTTAGGGATGTCAGATGGTAGTTTGGCCGATATGGCGGGCCATTGAGGAGAGTGAAGGATCAAATCATTTAAAATCCTTGACAGATAATGGAGGTCTATGGTGGCTAAGAAGGGTAACTGTCTATTCACATGTGGGTACTGGTGACTTTGGGGAGGGAGTCCCATTGGTAGACCAGTGGGACCATGAGCAATTTTCATATAATGCGAAGATCCGGGCATATTTTGTGGTTGGTGTGGAGGCAAGTAATTCATAGGGTTGTACTCTTGAACAGGGGTGTGGGGTTGAGCGTTTGAGCCCCAAATAGGATTAGACGTGCCTGGATATGGTTGGCCTGTACTAGGGGGTATGATTGAGCTAGCTTGAGGCTGTTGCCTCCAGTCGAATGAGCATTTTGTTGTATAATATAATTCTAATACTGGGCCAAGGATGGAGGTATGTTTTTTCTATAGGGTGGCATTGGTGGGGGATTCCCTCCAATCGGGGGTTGCATCCCAGTTGGGATTTGTCCTGCAAAAGGGGGTTGGGTTTGGCGTCCTTGGTAAATTGTCCACCAACAGGAATTTGGTAATTAGGTGTGAAAGACGGGATGGTGCCACTAGGTTCAGTGCCTCCGATAGAGGATGGAAGAGGTCCTCTGAAAGGAGGTCGAGGAAGTGTTGGAAGAAAAATGGGAACGAGATGGTGCCCAGAAGAAGTGGAAATTCCTGGAGTCCTGGATGAGATTTGTGTAGGAGCGGGAATAGAAGCATTCAACGCATGATATTCGGGCAGAAGGGTTGGGGTGAATATGGGCAAAAGCGGTGTGCTAATGGGGGCTTGGCTAGCCATTATAATCCCAGTGTGAGGACTCATAGTATCTGGGACCATTGTGTAATGGACCGTTTGTAGAGGGATAGTCAAGATGTGGTTAGCTAGCAGAGTGTCTGTACTAGGAAAATAATAGGAAGTAGTAAAAGGTACTGCGTCTGGATCAGATATTTCGGGCAGCTCAGGTGTGACAGTGATATCAATGCCTGCTCCTAAGCCAAAGAGATACCGTCTAAAAATTCCAGTAGTCCAAAAAGGATCTTGACCCTCAGGTCCTATGAAAGGTCCGGTTGGTGATCCAAAAGATTGAACAACTATATCTCTGGAAGAATTCACTCGCACAATACGTCTTCTGGAGTCGGGAGGAAGTCAAAAGTCCTCTCGAGAATTGGTAATTCAGAACTGTTCTAAAGAGTTAGTTCTTTCCACTGGTGGAGTGGAAATGTCTTGGACTTCACTCTGTTGAGGAGAGCCCTCCGATGAGTTGGTAGGCAAGGGTTGAGAACCTTCCAGATCTTCTGGGGGTAGGCCTTGCATTCTATGTGAACGCGTGGAGGGTCAATTGTGATTGAGTTATAATTTTTACGAAAGAAATTCTATGGCCAACTTGGGTAAACAAACAACATGCACTAATAAAATCTAGGAAGCAACACCTTCTAATTCTGAAGTCACTAGTTGGTGATGAAATCCAACGTCGCAATGACAAGACAAGAAGGGGCTGGGCCAGGGTGGAAAAGTTACGTTGACGACCTGCTTAATGGACTTACACCCTGGTGCAAGCTCCCACACACAATCGTGGGTATACCCTCCAAGGAGCCCGAGTGAGTCTAGCCAATGTCCATTCCAGGTATCGTGAAGACTTACCCCTTCACAGTCACCTTGTGTAAGACCCTAAGAAGATAGGCTACTAAGGTTACCACCAACAACAATAATGCCTGGGGGAACAATCGACAGTCTGATCCACATGCAAGGGCATGGTATCTGGCCCAAAATCAGCTTGAGAGGCTTCCACTCATCATTGTGGGTATATCTTCAAGTGACCACCGTAATACATGCAATCTCTACACCGATATCAACAAAGCAGGGTGAGTAACTCTGTCAATATCAATGCAACCTCAGGTTTGACCCTTGTGTGAGAAGGGCTTCCCAGGACAAAATGCTGCAAATGGAATTTGACACTTCTTATCACAAGATACTATTATGTGT
Source organism: Picea engelmannii (assembly GCA_009831015.1). Lineage (NCBI taxonomy): Eukaryota > Viridiplantae > Streptophyta > Pinopsida > Pinales > Pinaceae > Picea > Picea engelmannii. Next base: position 338,516 of record ML779355.1, read on the forward strand.
TTTTGTGCTTTGGAGAGTGTGTCTCACTGCCTATTCCAAAGATCTAGCCTAGCTAATGTTGGTGTAAAAGAGCCCTAGAAAAAGTTACTAGTTGAATTTTAAAATTGCGCAATATCATTAAAGGCTTTTGTTACTCAAAAGGAGATGGAAATGAAACCGATGTTGTGTGAGACTTTGACCCAACAATGCATAAATAGGAATGAATGATACAAATTTTTGTTCGATGAATCCTATTTACAGGAGGGAAAGAGGATTTTTCTGGAACAATGTGAACTACGATGTATGATCTTCTCTAAATTGTAATATCAAACAACCATGAACAATGCAAATTCCTATTCGTTATCTTTCAATACTTGAATGCCAATATTTTCGAATAAAAAGTTACTTAAAAAAAGAAAACGTCTTTAATGTTTATTAGAAACCAAGCAACATGGATGGAACTAAGAAAAAGTAAGCAACCAACGAAAAATAAATACACAACAAACACCCAAATCAATCTTTCAATGAAGATAAAAATAACAAACTGACAAGACCAGTCTCTTCAAATGCACATGGGTAATAATTTTCCAAGTAATAAGGAATTGAAAAGGAAAATTAATCTCAACTTTTAATCCAATCAAAGGATCCCGACCAAACAAGCACTCAGATTTCAGAATCGAAGATTATACCCTTGTTAATAAAAGGTCAAGAGGTAAAAATTGAGAAAAAATGAACAAGAAGAGCTTTTGATTTCTGAAAACTAACCATTCATGAGATTTGAAGTCAAGAAAAATTCAATCACTGGACAGAGAAGTTCTTTCCAGACACACCAACCAATCTAGGCATCTGAAGACATAAAAGACTTAATCCAATTTTTTTACAAGTGAGTTTGTAGTCTGACAGTGGGGTACAGTGCGAGAATTAAGGATTCTCGCAGGCTAGACATAGGCAGGGTGCGAGAAGTTCACACTGAACTGAACACTAGGGTGTGAACCTCAGTTATTATCACAGGCTACAGAAAGGTGCAGTGCGAGAAGGTCTGTAATCAAGCAAATTTTGGAAAAATGGAAGAACTTTTGAGGGAACTTCTGGATCCAGGGAGTCTGTGAGGATCTCCTCAAGACTCAGAGATTGATTGGGAATGAAAAAGGGTAGGTCAAGAGAAAATGGCCAAGAAAAAAAAACCAAAATGGGTTGTATCCCTAGTGGAGTCGCCAATTTTGTTATCGAATAAATCAGTAGGTGTGAACACTAACAGATCTCCCTAGATTCACCTGGATCTAGAATAAAACATGATAGGACACGGCTCTTTCCCTAAGTTGCAGTCATTGAATCTACTACTAAGAAGGAATGAGTGACATACCTTTATATTTCTTCCTTAGGTCTCTATTGTTCCCGCTTCGCTCCAATGCTCTTGTGAAATCAGGTCCAAGACAACACAAACCAACCAAAGTGAAGATAGCAAAGTATATTCGATGTCAACCTATGCATATGATCAAGGAGTTATGCAATAAAATAAGAGTGATTTTATGGGAAAGGGACATGCTAATGTATTATATTAAATGAAAGTAGAATATACAACCATATCACCTTGATGTCGCAAGCTTCCTTTTAGTGACCCTTGGTTCCAACACACATACTTTCTCTCTGCACTTTCATGAAGACGATCCAATACAACTTGATAGAACAAATAGAGTCTTCAAGCTTCTATCCAAGCAGAGTTCTTCACACAATTCTTTCACAAATTCTTCATTCAATCTTGCTTAACCTTTTCCATGAGAAACCTTTCAATATTTAGGAGAAGGAGAGATGGTTAAATGGATGATGATGATCCCACTAAATATGAGAAGTCAGTAGGATGCCAACCATGCGAATGCCAACTCATTTTCTAGAAGATTCCCTTCTAGAACCTTCGTGACCTCTTCTATTTTCCAAGCTTTGAAATAGGTTCACACCCTACCTATAGAGAATACTGCGAATAGTTCGCACCCTAAGTTTGGGTTTCCTGTGAGAATGAAGGATTTTCTCACTCTGTAATATAGGCAGCATGCGAACTCATCTTAAAAATGTGTTTTTTGGAAGGAGAAAACAATCACTTTTCTTAGGCAAAAAGTCCTTGTGGGAGCCTGAATACATCACTTGTAGAGACATCACCAGAGTGACCAAAATCATGTGTAACAATAGGTCAACCTCTCTCTAGTATGCAATAATGTATTGATACACTCCTTATGTTAGAAGATGAGAAGGACAAATGTAAGAATTTTTTTTCATCCCATCAATAGTTGGTCATGAAAACATTAGCATGGGGAATTTGGTTCTCAAATAAGACATATTCAATGAAACTAATTGAAGACACTCTAAATTTCATAATTTATGGCTTGGTCCCTACACAATTACAGAGAAAATTGGGGATGGTACCTATCAATTGCAAATCCCGGGGGGTGAATTTGATTCTCTCCCTGTCAATGGCCAAAGCCTCAAGCGATACTTCACTTAGACACTCCAAGAGAGTAGTTTGTACCATAGAAATTTTCTTTTATTTTGATTTCCTTTGTTTTATTTTTTGATCGACTATTTTTTTTAGTATGATTAACATTTTCCCCTACATGAGTTCATATGTCTTGGTATTTTTTATGAAGGTGTTGAGTGTTCAACTTTTGGTGAAGTACAATTGACATATCTTAGATAACATACCTCATCCATTCAATACCAAAAGTACGGAGATTCAACATTGAATAAGAATAGCAATAGGAGATATTAATAATTACACACACACACACACACACACACACACACACACACACACACACGATCTAGGGGAAAACATATCACTTTATCTATTGTTAGGATTTTTTTGAAAGGCAAGACCATGGAAAGAAGGGAAGTATGGCCCACACTTTGGGGTGAAACAAATGAACACCATACTCCTTTTAATATGGATAAGAATCAAAATCCTAAGTACTTGTTCTACCTCCTTTACTAACATATATCTTCCTCCTTGACTAAGTTTATGTCCCACAAGAACTCTTCATCGCAAGAATATCCATTGTTGGGTACACATGTTATATGTACATGTATATGCATATATAGATATACACGTGTATGTGTACACACACACACACATACACACACACACACACACACACACACATATATATACCTCATTTATTAGATAACATAACTCATCCATTCAATACCAAAAGTAAGGAGATTCAACATTGAATAAGAATATCAATAGGAGATATTTGCAGTTACACACACACACACACACACACACACACACATACATTATCTAGGGGAAAACATATCACTATATATGTGGTTAGGAATTTTTGAAAGGAAAGACCATGGAAATAAGGGAAGTATGGCCCACGCTTTGGGGTGAAACAGATGAACTGTTGAATTTTCAATAGGCAAGGTTTAAGCATGAAGTACATTCCATTTTATCATTTTACTTAAACCATAAACAATTGTGTTGCAACAACCAAGATCACAAGAAGAAACACCATGCACAAGTACACAAGAAGTATCCTAGGAAACCCTTCTCAACAAGGGAAGAAAACCCAACCAATCCTTTGCTATATTATTCAAGATAAATACCTCCACCACCAATAAAACCGATCACACAAAAGGGTGCTTACAAACCCTAGAAGACTAGCACCTAAGAGAGGTGCGCACTTTCTCCATGACAAGGAAACATGCCTTTCTCTGTTAAGCCCTAATATTGGCTCAGTACCACTTAATTGGGGAATATTAGATTAGTAATGTTATTTTATTTATGTCGGCTTTAGGCCATTAAACCTCCTAGTCTCCTATATATACCAAGGAGACATTTTCATTTTGAATCATCTTGTACTTGAACAGTTAAGTGGGGTAAAAGGAGGTTTCCCCCTCGAAGAGGCTTATTATCTGAAATTATCTCTTTTTCAAGGCGTTGAGTACTTTTCCTAAGGTTTTTCTATGCTATATTGATGTTTGGTTCTTAACATATGGTATCAGAGCTCAAGGTCTTGGGGTTTCGTTGCTACATCTGAGATACCGTGGAATTTTCGCTATAAATATTTTTCTACAACGTTTCAGAAGGAACGGCTTGGAGGGTATTTATAATACGGATCAAGGTACGTTGGGTTCAAAATTCAGCTCCTGAGGCATTATACTTTCAGAGATACAACCTATACAAGATAGGGTTCTGGAATCATCCTGAAATGAGTCATTGTGGAATTTTCGCTATAAAAAATTTTCTGTAAAGTGTCAGACCCTAAAATCTGGATGCCATTTACAAAAATTAGTAGTGTATCTTTGGTTAAAATTTCAGATTCTGGGTCATCTTAAATTTGTACATACACCCTGTGTAAGATAGGGTATCTGACTAGACCTATTGACTAGTCTCAAGAAGGTGTTCCAAGTAAAACAATCATAACTTATTCCTAGAGTATCAAAATTGTGTGAGACTGGTTGCATTGGATCATGGACAAGCTTTAGTATTTTGGGTGCGAGTTTCATAATTTTATATCAATTATTTTGTGCGGGGCACACTATACAAGTGAGATCTCCTGGAAAGGCCAAAAATCGGCAAGTTGTGGGGAAGTTACCATAAATTCCACTTGGCACATCCAATTTTG
>ML779355.1:352003-364967 GCA_009831015.1 Picea engelmannii
TCTAGAATCCTTGTCCATTATTCAAATTTTCCACAAAATAATAATTTATACAAGTGTGAGACCCTAGGTCTCTTTGAATTCTCTCAACTTTGGTGAAGTCATGGGTGACTTCATTTTCATGAGCTTATGCTCCTGCATCAGAAGGTGTCTCTTCATTATTATTCATCAACTATTTATGATGTATTTATACTTATTATTATATATTATGTTCATAACATTGCCTTTCCCTTAAAAAAGGCTTTGTCCTCAAAGCATACTTATGGAAGACTTATCTCTTGCTCTAGCTTGTAATATTGTCTCATTCCTTATTCCTGAATTAGTGATCGTTGAGGATTTGAAAGATAGTATCTTCTAAGCGATACGTAGAACCATTGAATTGTAAAGGAGTCCACCCACCTTAAATCGATCTTCTGCATAATGGGGATTTTATGGGATTCTTGTAGACAATTTGATGTACCAACCTGGTTTACTATGTAAATATCCAAAATACTTGGAATATAAAGATATCCATAAGGACAATAAATAATATATATAAATGTACATGAAAATATGAGATGATGAGTACAATAATAATGAGGGCCTTATATACCCATGCAGGGGTTCCCTTCCATGAAGAGACGTGACCTTTCACTGGGAAGGTGTCTCTTCATTATTATTCATTAACTATTTATGATGTATTTATACTTATTATTATATATTATGTTCATAACACTACCATAGTGGACCTAGTCCACCTTACATTGAATGTCCTCCACTAATAATACATAACCACATTCCCATTGGGTACCTCCCTAGTTACCCCATATTACCTCCCTAGGTATACTACATTGCACCCCCCTTCACATGTTTCATCTTCAAAACACGTGAAGAAACCATACAATATGACCGACTAAGAAATGTAGCCAACTGGTACCGAGTATGACCATCCATCCATCCTAATGGAAGACAAACATGATGTCCAACTATTTCCTTTCCACCCTGATCTTGATCTATGTCGTTCTTGTGCTGCCACATGATTGTTTCGCTAGCCAAATGTCTTCTTGTAGTGTCTATAGTGTTAAAATATTCAATGTGCTCATTTTTCCATAGAAAATATCACTATTTTCACCCAACCATAGGCACGCAACCACCCCTAAGAACCTTAACCTTTTCTAGATATAATGATTTCAGAAATCCATACTAAACAACCAGATAAACCCTAGCTGTAACATTAACACATGATGGAACCATAAAACACCATCCAACTACAACAACAACACAAGACAAGAAAAATACTCAACTACAATAGTTGCATTTGTACTTCTTAGGCTACAACCAATAATACCACCAACAATATAAGAATACCACCAAGAATGTTACCAATAATACCACCAAGAGATACGAAAAAGGAGGCTGCATATCTTAGGCTAGATAGTGCTAGAGAGAGAGACCAAGAATCACCCCAAAAGATACCCCTTCCTTTCTTGCAACTGTAGCTCTAGACTTGCACTACACTTGAGAGAGTGAGTGAAGTGAATGTACCAAATGAGCTCAAGAGCCTCTTATTTATATTCCTTCTTGTCATCTGTCTAGGCCAACTTCTCTTGCTTCCAAAATATTCTATTCTAGCAAAAGGTTACACATGGAGGTTAATACCTCCCACAACTACCATAATATCAACACTCCCTCCTAACTAGGGATGTATTAATTGTAATGGTCTTAAACACATCCATCCATTTCACATGGTATGGGAAAGTCTCACATAGTTTTGCAGAACAATCTACATGTAGCATCATCATACCCACACATGCTGTCTCATGATCACACAGATCAAGTCACGAGCATCATCATCACTTTTCATCTAGTTGGAAATAACCTCCAACACTACTAGTAGTCTTGATGGAAATCAATTAGTAGCACAAATTACTAAAATTCCATCCAATAGATCATAACAATGTCGATCCTTAGTAGTACACAACTGCTATCCAATGGTACACAACCACTCCTAGTAGGCAAAATTACTATCTAGTGACACACAATCACTACCAGTGGAACACATCCACCACAGTAGCACATAACTATTGTCTAGAGACCCACCATCTCCACTGCAATCAATTAATATCTACACAAGATATCACCATGCAATACAACAGTCTCCTGGGATCATATCATCATTTGCATCATCTCTCGAGGCAATACTCCATTTGAGTAATCAAGCATGATGTTGAATAAGTCATGTGTTTGACTTAGTGCACTCAATAGAGTGTCTCGCATAAGTCACTCACTCAACATAGTGATATAGGGACCATTCTTCCTACCCTGGTCACTTCCTGTGACATAGGAAGAATGATTGTCCCAACAGATGTTTAAAAGCCATGCCATGGGATACAAGGACCATTCTTCTAATCCAGACATACGTCTTAGAAGAATGATTTTCCTCCCAGATGCTGAAAGCCATTCCATGGGATATATGGAACATTATTCTAATATAGACATACATCTTAGAAGAATGACTATCTTGGACCATTTTCCCCCCTCTGGCCACTACTGTGAACTCAGGGAAAATGTCTATCTTGTACCAATCTCCCTACTCTGGTCACTATTGTAAACTTAGGGAGATGGACCATTCTACGTGACTAGGTAAATCCCTAGGAGAATAAATGTCCTGGACCATTCTACGTATCTAGGAAATTCCCCAGGAGAATAACTCTCCATGGTACATCAACAATCTGAAACATGGACCATTATCCACCTGGAGAATGTCTGTCAATTAGCAATATGTTTTACCTGGACCATTCTCCACTTGGAGAATGTCTATCCACCAACACACTAACTATCCATGATTCCATATATCATCACTCCATCCCAACCAAGGAATTCATCTCCTCCTTTTCAACTAAAGGAGGGTATCTCCACAAGTCCAACTTGTCCCTTAATTATGAAAACTTGATCTTGGACAGGGGATTTGTCAAAATATCAGTTGTCTTCTCATCGATGGATATGTACTAGAGAATCACTTCTCCCTTCTGGAATTTTATCATAGATAAAATAACACTTGATCTCAATATGCTTCGACCTATCATGGAACACAGAGTTCTTGAGGGCTTCACATGACTATAATTATCACAATATATCACAGTTGAATCCAACACCCGATCAAATAGTCCAAAAATCATATTACAAAGACATACTTCTTTCGTACAAGCATCACAAGCTGCAATATACTCTGCTTTTGCAATGCTGAGTGCAACAGACTTCTGTTTCCTGATAGCCCATGATATCATAGAAGATCCCAAAATGAATCATATACCAGAAGTACTCGTTCGTTCATATGCACTCCCTTCCCAATCTAAATCAATAAATCCATGCAGTTGTACATCATTGTTTGTGGCATATCTCAAACTATAATTTAACATCCCACGGAGATATCTCAAAAAGTGCTTTGCAACTATCCAATGCTCATGTCTAGGTTCCACATGGAACTGGATACACATGTTCACAACAAAGAAAATGTTCGGATGGGTATTAACCAAATACATCAATGAGCCAATCAAATTTCGGTACAAGGATGAGTCTACCAGATCAAAATCAAAGTCTCTCATCTTCTTTAGATTTGTCACCATGGGAGTTTCCATGGATTTGCAATCCATCATCCCAAACTTCTGAAGAATATTTCCAACATAATTCCCTTGCCTCGGGAATATTTCACCATGCTTCTACCATACTTCTAGTCTCAGATAATAATTCATGGGACCAAGATCCTTCATATAGAATTCAAATGCTAAATTCCTATTACACTGAATAATGAGAGGCTTTGCAACTGTTAAAAAAAAATCATCAACATATAGTAGTAGGGTCACAGACGCATCATTCACAACTTTGTAATAAAGGTTTGGATCAACATAGGTCTTGGAAAATTCAAGTCTCGTTAAGTAACTATCAATTCATGCATACCAAGCTCTTGGAGCTTGCTTGAGTCCATACAAGGCCTTATTTAATCTGCATGCGTTTCTCTTGGGTGTACCTCAAAACCTTGAATTTTCTCTGTGTATACTTCTTTCTCAATTACTCCATTGAGAAAAGCAGTCTTTACATCCATCTGATGTAAACTCCAACCCATGGATGCTGAAAAATATATGATGGCTCTAATAGAGGTGTACCTGGAAACTAGAGCAAGCATCTCATCATAGTCTTCTCCCTCCTACTGGGCTGGGAGAAGCCTCTAGCCACAAATCTTGCCTTGTATTTATCGATACTCCCATCGACTGAATGATTTATTTTGTAAACCCGTTTTTGAATTGACTATAGACTTTCCTTTAGGTCTAGGCATAATTTCCCATACATCATTTTTCATGATGGATTGCTATTCTTCCATCATAGCTTCCTTCCATTCTTTCTTCTTGACTGCTTCTTCAAAGGTGGAAGGTTTTGCATTGAGATGTTTTGGAGAACATGTAGTTTCTTCCTTGGGAACTTAATGTTCTTCTTCATCTTTTGGATCCATGGAATCTTCTATTGATTTCCCGAAGCCAATCGTTTCATCAAAATTCACATCTATGTTGACCCAAAACATAGATTATGTAATATTTTAATGAATCATTATATCCAATGAATATGCCCTTCTTTCCTTAAGGTTCCAACTTATTTCTTTTGTCCTTGGGAACATGAATATAGACAGGACAACCAAATATCCTCAAGTGTTCAAAACTTGGCTTCTTTCCAGATAAAGCTTCTTCTGGAGTCATGGTCTTCAATATACTTCTATTCTAAACATATATGGCTGTCATAGCTGCTTATCCCCATAGAAACATGCATAGACTCTGGTCATTCATCATTGATTTAACTAATTCTTCAATGGATCAGTTATTTATTTCTACTACACCATTCTGCTGAGGATTGTAGGGAGTGGTGAGCTCCCTCCTAATCCCGACCTCTCTGTAGAATGTCTTGAAATAATCTGAGGTGTACTCTCCCGCTGAGTGAGGAGGTTGACATTGGTCCACACACATCTGAGTGAACGATGTCCAAAAAATATTTTTATTTACATGCTTCCTTTATAATTGGTACTTGGTGAGATCACCTACCTCACCGCTTGATGGAGTCATCTACTCCATGTTTTCAACTGTCACTCTAGATCCTTCTTAAAGCTATCGCCTGTGACCTACCTGGAACAAGAACAATAAGAGAAAAATTATTTCCAATAGCATTTTCATAAGAACATATATATGGTAACAAGGATGGTAGTAATCATAGAATTATCAAGGTGACATCCCAGGAGCAAAATAAGAAATGTCTCCTAGAGGATATGTTAGTTCATTTTGAAAAAAAATGGAATAAGCATCTATATCAATAAAATTTACATGCAACCAAGTATACCTAGCAGTAATAGAACCCTTCAAATATTATTGTCACAACTATAGTGTTTACTTGTACTATAGAAAATATCAAACTTGATATGTGCAAATTGAAACTTAACAATTTAATCGATCAAACCTAGAACCCAGAGCCTCAATTGCTATAAAGGGTGCACTTGTTCCTCTGAATGTACTTGTTACGAGGAAAATATCTCTATGGCTAGGGGTAAACCACAATAGAAAAAATGAGATGCAAAAATAAACTCTAATTCCAAGTATGCTATATAAATGAAATGCTAACAAGACAAGGCTAAGATTCTACCTCGTCCGGACGTTTGAAGAAGACCACTGATGAGCACACAACCCAAAGCTTTATACCTACAACTTGTCCTCAATAACTGAGATATGAAAGAATATGATGATAATATATAATGTTAGCATATAGATTAGCATAATCCATTAACATACATGACAAATACATCCATGGAATAATAATTCAAATATTTGCAAGATATCAATTGGACAATAAAATAATATTTCTATTAAAATAATCAACAGAAGTACATAGGTGACAAACTTCTGTAACGACAAATATCAGAACCAAGAAACTAAGTCCCTCTAGCTGGGCCTCCATAACTTCAATCCTCCACAAAGGAAAGCTCATATATAGGATTCAATGAGGTTCTCCATCATAAAGAAGGAAGAGCTTATGGGATGGACAAAAGGAGTTCATACTTTCAAGGACAAAGGGATGCAAACTCAATATGAAGTGAAATTTCTCCAGAGTGTCTTTTCTCTCAAAGTTGAATTGTTCAATTTCCTCAACACTTGGAAATGGATCAATTTATAGCCTTCAAATGGAACTGAAGGGCTGAGTTAGAGAGTTTCCAACATATGGAAGGTCAAGGATCATGTATCTCGTGACATGGCATGGAAACCCGACATAATTTTTAATTTTGAGCACCAAACCCGATGTACATGTGCTGTAGTGGAGCAACCTGTGTATACAATTGTTGTATAACTGATAGGGTGCATATATGTGGAAAAATATGTTTTTTTGGCTCTGGAACACATAGAAAGGGAATTCCAAGTCTGCATAAGGAAATGGAAGGCCATCCAAGCAAGTTGCAAGGAGTGAGGCAAAATTTGTTGTAACAGATGCCCCCCTAATGTGTGAGGTTAGAAGACTATCTGCGATGGAAAAAATACATTATAATTCCCAGAAGTGGAGTAATGAAGACTCAACTAGAAGTACTAGTTGCTCATGAGAATATTACAATCCATAATGACTTTGTACACATGGCTGCCAATTTGAATTACACTACAGATCCATGTGGAAATATATCAAATAGTTGTTCATGACCATGAATAGGAAATACAAAGAGGACATATGCCATAGGATTTCATAGTCACGAACAAGGCACAATGGAATCCAGTCTCAAAATCAATATGAAAATATATGTGTACAATGGAGTACAATCTGATCTCCCATGATCATTGAATTCATATAGGTACTAGTCCAATGAAAGACAATAACAGATTATGAATGCTGCTACTGTAAGTTGGAGGTATTCTACACTATCTATCAAAGGTGCAAGTCTACATCATGTGAATAGAGGATTTGAGGTCAAACATAATGAGACTTCATTTGATTACGGATCATTAAGGTATACCGTTGAAAAACACGTGAACACCCACCGATATTGAAAGTAGGTATCAAGGCATTGAGTACATTCTACAAGTGTGAATAAGGGTGTTGAGGTCAAACACTTGAAGAATCCATCGATCATGAGACATTGATTTATTCCCAACTGTCGATGGTAGGAGAATCTACCACTAATGATTGCAAGCCTCTGGGTACTCATAGGACTCTAGGTCTCATTTCCAGAATAGATGAGCTGAAGTCGATGGAAGGAGACCCACTGAAAGGAGAGAATTAGGGCATCTCTCATTATTCAGCACAAGGTATAAATAAATATCTTTATGATTAGGAGGAGATCAAGCGAATATGATGTTCATGAACTGATGACCCTGTGCATCCCTCACATGCACCAGATGTAAGTAGTGCACGAAAGAGATCCCTAGTATGGTTTCCAATTCTGTTACAAGGAAAATATCTCTATGGATAGGGGTAAACCACAACAGATGGAATGACACACAAAAATCAACTCTAATCCCAAGTATGCTATATAAATGAAATGATAACAAGACAAGGATAAGAGTCTACCTTGTCCGGACGTTCGAAGAAGACCATCATTGAGCACACAACCCAAAGCTTTATACCTACAACTTGTCCTCAATAACCAAGATACATAAGAATATGGTGATAATATATAATGTTAGCATATAGATTAGCATAATCCATTAACATAAATGAAAAATATTCCCATGGAATAATAATTCAAATATTTTCAATCTATCAATTACAAGAGAAAAGAGTATGTCTATTAAAATAGTCAACATAACTACATAGGTGAAAAACTTATGTAATGACACATATTAGAACCGAGAAACTAAGTCCCTCCAACTGGGCCTCCACCATTTCAATCCTCCATAATGACAAGCTCATATATAAGAGTCAATGAGGTTATCCATCATAAAGAATAAAGAGCTTGGGGGTTGAACAAAAGGAGTTCAAACTTTCAAGGAGAAAGGGATGCAAACTCAATATGAAGTGAAATTTCTCCAGACTATCTTTGCTCTCAAAGTTGAATTCTTGAATTCCCTCAAGGCTTGGATATGGCTCAATTTATATCCTTCAAATGGAATTAAAGGGCTTCATTATCATGTCCTTCCTTTGGATTTTATTCATCTCCTTCAAAAGACTCTACTTCTGATTCAAATTCAAACTCTCCTACCATGGGCCCTTTCGGTATTACTAAGAGACACATCCTGCAATGCGATTTTCTTTTTCTTGTAGCATTGTTGGTTGTGGAGCATGATTATCTTCTTGATTCAACGGTGTTTTTTTTTAGTCGTGTTTATACCCCATGAATAATGTACACTCCTCCGTGTGGGGGAGTGCGTAGGGGGGTTACCCCCTCTACAGGGTTTGGGGGCAAGTGGGCGCCCGAAGGAAAAATTTCATTGTAAATGTATATTTCAATTTCATTGTAAATTTGGACCCTTCATTATAAGGTCGCAGATATGAAAATAGAAGTTATGTTAGGGTTTTTTTCCCTAGAAGGCAACCCTCTTTTATGAGGGAAATGTATTGCAGCTATGTATCGTTTCGAATATTATATTTTGAGAGAGGATACTATGAGAGAAAGAAGAGGAAGTTACATTGAGTGTGTTGTAGGTTGTATCCCTTCATTTGTTGGATAATAATAAAGGAAGGAACTCACAATTTCTCTGGTGGATGTAGACCACACTAGGTGAACCACATATATCTATGTCTCTATTGTATTATGTATATTTTGTGTTTTATTTATTTCTCCGAGATACTGTTTTTCTAACAACTGGTATTAGAGCAAAAGGTAACTCGCAAGAAAAGAGGGTTCCTAGTTCGAGTGGGAGCAATGGCAGAAGATGGAAAGTTTAGGGTCAAGAAATTTAATGGCCAAAACTACTAGTTATGGAAGATGTAGATGGAAGATTATTTATATCAGAAGGATCTATTCCTACCATTGGGTGGAATAGCATAGAAGCCGATGACCATGAAGGATGAAGAATGGGAGGTTATTGACAGAAAGGCACTAGGAACAATACGACTGAGCTTGGCAACATCAGTGGGTTTCAATATTTTGAAAGAATATACAATGAAGGAGATGATGGACGCATTGGCTAAATTGTATGAAAAACCCTCGACGTCCAATAAGGTATTTCTAATGAAGATATTATTTAATATGAAGATGTCAGAAAGTGGGTCTGTTGCAGATCATTTAAATGAATTTAATACGGTTACTAATCAACTAAGATATGTAAAAATGGACTTTGATGATGAGGTCAGGGCTCTTCTAATCTTGTGCTCATTTCCAGAAAGATGGAACAACTTGGTCATGGCTATAAGTAACTCTATCTCTGTTTCAAACACTTTAAAATTTGATGATGTTGTTGGTGTTATCCTTAGTGAGGAAATGCGAAGGAAAATAACATGTGAGACATTAGGTAATGCGGTAAATATGGAGAACAGGGGAAGACAAAAGGATAGAGGAAAGGGCTCAGGGAACCATGGGAATTATCAGAAGGGAAGATCCAAATATGGATTTGGAAATATAGAGTGTTGGAATGGTGGGAAGAAAGGACATCTGAAGAAATACTACATAGATCCAAAGAAACAAAGAGATGGACAACAAGAGAAAAATCAGGAAGCAAATGTAACATGTGATGTGCTACAAGATGCTTTGATTCTTTCTGTAGATAATGTTTTTGAGTCTTGGGTAGTAGATTCATGGGCTTCATTTCATGCCACACCCCATAGGAAACATTTTCTAGATTATGTTCAAGGTTATTTTGGACATGTTCATTTGGGTGATGATGCACCATGCAAAATTGTTGGAATGGGAAAGGTAAAAATAAAGAAAAGCAATGGAAACCAATGGTTGTTGAAAGAGGTAAGAAATGCTCCAGATCTAAGTAAAAATCTAATTTCAACAGGGTAGTTGGAAAGTGAAGGTTGTATATCCATATTTACAGATAAGGTGTGGAAGGTCACCAAAGGATCATTGGTGATAGCAAAAGGAGAGAAGGTAGGTACATTTTATTTATGTACTGGTAATATTGACTCTTCTTTCTCTTTAGCTTCTACATGAGTGGATACAACACTATGGCATCATAGGCTTGGAAAAATGAGTGAGAAGGGGATGCAAATACTTCACAAAATAAATTTGTTTCCAGATCTTAAACAAATTGATTTGGATTTCTAAGAGCATTGTGTTTATGGAAAACATAAGAGAGTCAGATTTCTCAGAGTTAGAAAAGAAAAGAAGAGTGAAAGGTTAGATCTTGTGCATACAGATGTATGGGGACCAGCTCAGGTATCATCTCTTGGTGGCTCTCGTTATTATGTTACTTTTATTGACGATGCAACTAGAAAAACTTGGGTTTATTGCATTCGACAAAAATATGAGGTTTTTGATACTTTTAAGAAATGGAAAGATTTGGTTGAGAATGAGACAGGAAAAAGTTTGAAGTGTCTTAGATCAAATAATGGAGGTGAATATTGCAGCAAGGATTTTGATGACTACTGTTCATACCATGGGATTCGTAGGGAGAAGACAATTCTAGGAACACCACAACAAAATGGTGTGTCAAAAAGGATGAACATGACAATCATGGAGCGTGTAAGGAGTATGCGATTTCATGTTGGTTTTCCCTTCTAGTTCTGGGTAGATTCTATCAATATTGTTGTTTACTTAATAAACAGAGGACCTTCAAGCTCTTTGGATGGTATAATTCCAGAGGAGGCATGGATAGGTAAAAAGGTAAACTATTCTTTTTTGAAGACTTTCGGTTGTGAATCATTTGTACATATTGATAAAGAAAATAGAACAAAGCTTGAGGAAAAATCCAAGAAATGTACCTTTATTGGTTATGATGTTAATGATTTTGGTTATCTCTTTTGATATGAAAATAACAAAATCATTAGGAGTAGATATGCCATATTCAATGAGAAGGTCATGTACAAAGATCTGTTGCAAGGAAAGAAACAAGAAAAAGAAAAACTAGAATACATAGTGCTTGATGAGATCACTGAAAAATAAATTCCAAAGGTACCAAAAAATCATAACGTACAACAACAGGATCAACATGTACGTCAAACTCCTATAAGTGTTTTTAGAATATCTTCTAGGTTAAGTAGAACCCTTGAACGAGACTCTCCTTCATTGTATTATTTATTGTTGACTGATTCCAGTGAACCAAAATGTTATGAAGAGGCAATGCAGGTAGACACTAAAAACAAATGGGAGCAAGGCATGAAAGAGGAAATGGATTCCTTGGTAAATAACCAGACTTGGGACTTGGTTCAGTTGCTTGCAGAAAAAAGATCATTGTAGAATAAATGGGTTTACAAGTTGAAGGAAGAAGATAGAGGAAAAAAACAGTACAAGGCTAGACTTGTTGTAAATGGGTTTGCACAAAAGAAAGGTATACATTTTGATGAAATATTGTCTCCTGTTGTTAAAATGATTTCAATTAGGACTATTTTAAGTCTTGTGGCAGTATAATATTTTCATCTTGAATAGTTAGATGTAAAAACAACTTTTATCCATGGGGATTTGGAGGAAGAGATTTATATGCAACAACCACATGGGTATGTGGTCAAAGTGAAGGAAAATTTGGTATGCAGGTTGAATAAGATCTTCTATGACCTAAAACAAGCTCTAAGGAAGTGGTATTTAAATTTTGACAGGTTTATGACAAAACATGGTTATAGTAGATGTCGTTCTGATCACTGTGTTTATTTTAAGAGGCTAGAAAATGGAAGCTATATTATCTTACTATTGTATGTAGATGACTTGCTTGTTGCAGGGTCTAATATGCAGGATAGAAATGTGCTCAAGAAGAAATTAGCTAATTCATTTTCAATAAAGTATTTGGGTGCTCCAAAGAAAATCCTTGGTATGAGAATAACAAGAGACACAAAAATTCGCAAATTGACATTGTCTCAGGGTGAGTACATAGAGAAGGTGTTGGAGAGGTTTAGAATGAAGAATTCAAAACTAGTTAGTACACCTTTGGCCAACCATTTAAAATTAACTAAGGAAATGTGTCCGAAGAAACAAGAGGAGATAGAATACATGTCCAGGGTCCCTTATTCATCAACATTTGAAAGATTGATGTATGTGATGGTTTTCATAGGACTAGATATTGCACATGCAGTGGGAGTTGTGAGCAGGTATATGAAAAATCCAGGTAAAAAAAATTGGGAGGAAGAAAAATGGATTCTCAGGTATTTGAGAGGTATTGCTACTCATGCATTATGTTTTGGAGGTTCAGACATTGTTCTACAGGGATATGTTGATTCAGATATGGCAGGTGATAAATATATCAATAGGAGAACCAGAGGGTATGTTTTTATTATAGGTGGAACAACAATAAGTTGGATTTTGAAACTGCAAAAGGTTGTTGCACTTTCAACAACAGAGACAAAGAATGTTGTTGCTACAGAGGCTAGTAAATAAATGATTTGGTTACAAAGGTTTATAGAGGAATTGAGAAAGAAGCAACATAATAACAGGTTGTACTGTGACAACAATAGGTCCATTCATCCTGCAAAGAAATCAGCCTTCCATTCGAAGACTAAGAATATACAACTCAGGTACCATTTCATACGATCCGTCTTGGAAGATGGACATTTGAAGTTGGAAACGATACACACTAGCCAGAATCCTGCAAACATGTTAACTAAGGGAGTAACCAAGGAGAAACTGAGTTCCTGCTCAGTTTCAGTTGGTATTCAAGCATGAATATGAAGATGAGAAATTTTCCAGGTCCAAGAAGGATCATAGTCCAACATATACAACAACAATGGAGTTGTTGAGATTAGTCTCTGTTAAGAACCAAACATCAATATAGCATAGAAAAACCTCAGGAAAAGTACTCAACGCCTTGAAAAAGAGATAATTTCAGATAATAAGCCTCTTCGAGGGGGAAACCTCCTTTTACCCCACTTAAATGTTCAAGTA
>ML779355.1:368681-393314 GCA_009831015.1 Picea engelmannii
TCCATCTGAAGTATCCATGTGATTGGGTCCTTGCCATCAAACTTCCTCATATCAATCTTAGGAACATGGTTGGTCTTCAAACCAAAGCTGGAGTTTCTCCATTCTTGATTCACCTTCCTTGTGTCCTCATCATGAATTTCATGGGATGCATTTTCACTTTCGAGTGTCTTCTCTGTTACAAAATTTGTCAATACTTCCATGATCTTAGCTTCCATTGAATCCATCTTAGTATCCAACTTAGCTTCCATTGAATCCATCTTAGTATCCAACTTAGCTTCCATTGAATCCATCTTCTTTTGTAGTTCATTTATGTCCCTAGGAATTTATTCACCTTCATCAAGAGTCCAATTAGGATTTTCTGGAGGCTTATTTGGTATAGAAGGTCCCTTTTTTGGTGGCATGTTGGCCAAGTGTCACTTTTGAATCTTGATTTTGAGGCAGTTCTACTAGAAAATATTTATTCTGTTCTATATCCCAAGTTTCGGCCCTTCTGGGTATGAAACTTTCTTTTAGGTAGTTCTCTGATATTTCTTCTCTGTAATTCCACAGGTATGATCAAAATTGGATGTGCCAAGTGGAATTTATGGTAACTTCCTCACAACTT
This sequence comes from Picea engelmannii, assembly GCA_009831015.1. Taxonomy (NCBI): domain Eukaryota; kingdom Viridiplantae; phylum Streptophyta; class Pinopsida; order Pinales; family Pinaceae; genus Picea; species Picea engelmannii. The sequence continues at coordinate 369,286 of ML779355.1, forward strand.
GCCGATTTTTGTCCTTTCCAGGAGATATCACTTATATAGCATACCCCACACAAAATAATTGATATCAAATTCTGAAACTCGCACCCAAAATACTACAGACTGCCCACGATCCAATGAAACTAGTCCCAATCAATTTGGATACTCCTGCAAGAAGTTATGACTGTTTTACCTGGAACACCTTCTTGAGGATAGTCAGATACCCTATCTTACACAAGGTGTATCTACAAATTTAAGATGACCAAGAATCTGAAGGTTTTACCACAGATACCTTACTAATTTCTGTAAATGGCCTCCGAAGTTAAGGGTCTGAAACGTTACATAAAATATTTTATAGCGAAAATTCCGTAATGACTCATTTCAGGATGATTCTAGAACCCTATCTTGTATAGGCTGTATATCCAAAAGTATACGGTCTCATGAGATGAATTTTGAACCCAATGTACCATGATCTGTCTACTAAATATCTTCCAAGCCGTTCCTTCTAAAACATTGTAGAAAAAAAGTTATAGAAAAAATTCCATGGTGTCTCAGATGTAGGAGCGAAACCATAAGACCTTGAGCTCTGATACCATATGTTAAGAACCAAACATCAATATAGCATAGAAAAACCTCAGGAAAAATACTCAACGCCTTGAAAAAAAGATAATTTCAGATAATAATCCTCTTCGAGGGGGCAACCTCCTTTTACCCCACTTAAATGTTCAAGTACAAAATGATTCAAAATGAAAATGTCTCCTTGGTATATATAGGAGACTAGGAGGTATAATTACAACTAATGGCCTAAAGCCGACATAAATAAAATAACATTACTAATATAATATGCCCCAATTAAGGGGTAATGAGCCAATATTAGGGCTTAATAGTCTCCAAGTGGGAGATTGTTGGTTGTGGAGACTGATTATCTTCCTGATTCAGAGGTCTTTGTTTTTATCCATGTTTATACCCCATGAAGACTTTACACCCGGTAATAATGTACACTCCTCCACATAGGGGAGTGCAGAGGGGGGTTACCCCCTCTACGGGGTCCGAGGGCAAGTGGGCCCTTGAAGGAAAAATTTCCTTGTAAATGTATATTGTAATTTCATTTTAAATATGGACCATTCATTATAAGGTCACAAATATGGTGATATAAGTTATGTTAGGGTTTTTTTCCCTAGAAGGAAACCCTCTTTTATGAGGGAAATGTATTGCGACTATGTATCATTGCAAATATTGTATTCTGAGAGAGGAGACTATGAGAGAAAGAAGAGGAAGTTACAATGGGTGTGTTGTAGATTGTATCCCTTCATTTGTTGGATAATAATAAAGGAAGGACCTAGAAATTTCTCTGGTGGATGTAGCCCACACTGGGTGAACCACATATATCTATGTATCTATTGTATTGTGTATCTTCTATGTTTTATTTCCGCATTTATTTTATTTTATTGCTCCGAGATCTTATTTTTCTAATAATCATAACTTCAAAAACTTCTTTTGCACATTAATATTAATTGTACAAACTATGTTCATCCAAGGATATTCCAAAACAATATCCACATCATCCATATCTATAGCATAAAAATATGAATGCAACACATATTTATCCATATTGAGCTTCAAATCTTTAAAAAATTGAACATTTTCACCCACAACATGTGTGCCATGAATATTCTTTACAGAAACTTGCAGTCTATTAACCAACTGAATATTGATAAAATTATGCATGCAACTAGGGTTAATATAAACAATAACCTTCTCCTTATGAAGACAACCATGAACCTATAATATAGAGTTGTCACATGAAAATAAATCCTTGGTACATTCTTTATCCTTAATATTGGCATGAGACCACTTGTTTAAGAATAATTTTTCATATTCTTTATTTGAAAGTGCATGAATCTCTTTAGATTTAACTCCACTCCACCATATACTAGCATCATCTATTAAATTCATCCATACCCAAGCTCGCCATTGGTTTCCCCATAATGACTTTATTTTTTTGATATATTCTTCAATACTAGGACCATAATCTTTTCCATTAAAAAAATATTTGTTTTCCATTGCCCAAAAAGAAACTATGGTTTATAAAAATAAATTACCGTGCCAATTGCGTGGCTTTTTCTAGGAAAACCCTGAAAATGGACAAATTTAAAATGCTCATAACTTTACTTCCCGGGCTCTGTTTGGCTGATGTTTTTTTGAAATTGGATATTTTTCTGAGAGGAATTCAAATATCCAATTTGTTTTGCCAAATTATTCTTAAAAATTTTCATATATGAACCTTAAGTGCATTGCCCTCTTTTTTCCCTAGAAGACATCTGCAAAAAGAGCCCAAAATTTCTCCCCCTCTTTGGCCAAGGAAAGTGTTATGATACCAATTTTTAAGTAACAAAGAAATGAATAGATCTGAAAATATACTTCAGAAATAACCAAGATTAAACCAAACCATTCACCAAAACACTGAACAAAATAATTAAACAAAACCCTTGAGGCAAGGTAACACCATATATTAATCCTTAAGAAAGGATAACACTCCTCACACAATGCTTGATACATTCACACTATTCTTCACTATGCTCCAATACATTGCTTACACTTCTTTATATAACATTCTCTATCTTCTAGGAACATTCTAGAGAATGAATCTTATAGAATTCCTATTTATTATATCTAACTACCATAGTGGACCTAGTCCACCTTACATTGAATGACATCCACTAATAATACATAACCACACTCCCATTGGGTACCTCCCTAGGTATACTACAGATAACCAAAAAAGGGGTCTAGCTCAGCTCCACCTCAAGGAGGGGAACCATAGACCACGAAGGGAGTAGAATCAGTCATGAAGTTACCATCATAGAAACTATATACACATGTACCTTTATATGGAGACATAGATCTCGATAATGGAAACACTGACACACATGTACATATCCCGGGATGGAATGATCTTCTTATCAAGTTTAAGGATCATAATTACCCAAAATCAATGCCACACAACAACCTTGATCTCAAAGTTGTGGATGACAAGGTATTTAAAAACATTAGGTGATCCAGGTTAAACTTGGCGGCCACAATAAGGGCACTAGTGTTTCCCTTTATTGAAGCAATAGAGTGGATAGTGGTAGGGTATTATCTTGATGACCTATTTAATAAATTCTTATCCTCTTTCCACCAGTTTGCAAAAAATATACTAATATCATATTTTTGATAAAATGGCAACCACAAAATCTTTATTTAACAATTCCTTGGGCTCATGGAATATCTAGTAACATCCTTTGGAAGGAAGGATCTGATGCAATCTCCCTTGCCATTATTAATTAGACAATTTCTAAAATCTGTGTGGTTTATGATCCACTCTATTGCTTCAATACATGGAAACACTAGCACCCTTGCTATGGACAAGTGTGACCTGGATCACCTAATGTTTTGAAAGACCTTTTCATCCGAAAATTTGAGATCAGGGTCATTGTGTGGTGTTGATTTTGGGTAATTATGATCCTTAAACTTGATAAGAAGATCGATACATCCAGGGATATGTACTTGTGTGCCAGTGTTTCCAGTACCAAGATCTATGTCTCAATACAAAGTTACATGTGTAGATAGTTTCTATGATGGTAACTTGATGACTGATTTTTCTTCCTTTGTGGTCTATGGTTCCCCTCCTTCAGGTGATGTTGCGCTAGACCCATCTTCTGGTTCTCTGTAGTATACCTATGGAGGTAATATGGGGTACCTAGGGAGGTACCCAATGGGAATGTGGTTATGTATTATTAGTGGAGTCCATTCAATGTAAGGTGGACTAGGTCCACTATATTATTAAATAAGGTCCACTATGGTAGTTAGATACAATAAATAGGATTTCTAAAAGATTCATTCTCTAGAATGTCCTAGAAGATAGAGAATGTTATATAAAGAAGTGTAAATAGTGTATTGGAGCATAATGAAGAATATTGTGAATGTATCAAGCATTGCTTGAGGAGTGTTATCCTTCCTTAAGGATTAATATATGGTGTTACCCTACCTCAAGGGTTTTTTTATAATTCTTGTGTTCAATGTTTTGGTGAATGGTTTGGCTTATTCTTGGTTATTTTTGAAGTATATTTGCAGATCTATTTAGTTCTTTGGTACTTCAAATAGTATGTTGGATATGTACATGTACCTTATGATATTACTATGCAGGTTATATGGGGAAAACAATTTCTCTTAGTTTACAAAATCATGGATTTTTTTAGCTTACACCATTTCCATGCAGGGGAACAAGTTCAACTAGGGAGCCATAATATCCAAGCAGATCAACACCAAAATCAAACAGTCCCAGAGCCCTGAAATAGGTTAGGTATCCTCATTTCACATTGCTTCCTTTTTTTTGATGTATTATGTGCAATAAATTCTTTCCCCAAATTGTCACTCAGTTGGAAAATCTTAGAACCTCCTATGCATGTTTATTTTAGCATTTTATGGGATAATAAGTATAGTAGGTGATACTCTTCAATCTATTATTTCTTGATAGCACACTTTTACACCCTCATCTTTGAGGAAGAATGCCCCAGATTACCCAAACAATCCAAGAAAATTCTTGGATATGTTGGAAATTAGTATTTTGAGGAGAACCACACATATCTTTGGATCTATGGAGAAACTTGTCTACCCCACCTCTTTCCATCCTATGTCCCAGACATGTTGGTGATTGGTGAAATCTTCTATTAATCCATTATTCAAGGTTTAAACACTATGTTGGTTAAGGATAAGAAGAGAATATTCATCCCTTACAACTTTCAAACTAGATACTATTTTGTCACAGATACCGAATCTGCCAAGCAAGAAGATCAAATACAACTAGAATATAAATTCAATAATAGAGGCTTTAGGAGGCATGACCCCAAGGGTTTGGTACTTAAACATGTTGAACAAGTATCAACTAGTTGTCCCTAAGCACATGATAAGTGGTAAGAAGATATCTTCACACACAATGCACAATATTGGCAAAAGGTAGAGAAAATAATGGTCAATCCAAAGGTAATTGTTTTTGGATCCTTGTCATTGGAGGAGAAAATGAAGATGATAAATCAAGGAGTTGCTTCAAGCAAGGCAACATAAGAGGTAAGAAAATCAGAGAAAGCAATAAAAATAGAAAAAGAAAGGTTAAAGGAAGAACATGAGTGTAAATCCATGCAAGAATAACAAGACATGGTTTTGAAAGAACAAGAACTATAAAGGAAGATAGAGGAATAACTAAAGAAGAAGCAAGAAGAATATGTTTCTCAATAATCAATTTCCAAACAAATAAGAGAGGAAAATGCAAGGTAGAGGAAGAAGTTTTTGTTAGAGGAGAGGAGAAAATAAAATGAAGAAAAGGACAAGAATGAACCAAAGGAACATAAAAGAGAAGAATAAGAATTGGAAAAGTAACAAAGGAAAGCTCAGATAGAGAAGGAACAAAAGGAAGATCTTGAGAGAGTAGAAATGGAGAAGGAGGAAAAAAGAAATATGGAACAATAAAAGACTCAGATAAATCCCAAACTACTAATGTAATTGATTTGAAAAAGGATGAAGCAGAAGTGGCGAAGTTAGGTGTTCCCATAACTGATGAAATTTTTCCTGGCATTGAAAGGCCTGCTTAAGACTTTCCTAAGGAAAAAGATACAAAAGGAAATGAAGGGGATACCATGGAGGAAATACCACAAGATAAATTGATGGTTAGGATAAGGATGATACTAACATTTCAATTGAGGGTGTCACCGATCCCAAGGACTTCAAATAAACCCCAAAGTCTCAGGATCCCCAACAAACCCAATTAGTTAGGGAAGGTCATGATACTCAAGACACTGAAGATGCAACATTGAAGTAGCAGAAAGAAGAGTATACGTCATTTTCACAAGAACAAATTATGAAATGATATCAATCAATTGGGAAGTCTCAAGAAACTCAAACAAATAAGAAGATTCAAGAAACTCAAATAGCTAAGAAAATTCAAGAAACTCAATCAAGTGGGAAAAGTCAAGAGGCTATGATGGAGCAATTCCATAGTTCTGGCAGTTTGAAGAATATATTGTCTTTGGGAGATCAACCAATATCCCAAATAGTCAATGAAGTAGTCAATTTGGAGTGTCTTGCATACAATCAAAAGAGTAAGTTGATCATCATAAAAACAAAGAGGAAAAGGAAGATAACTATAGATAATGGAATACTTTACACCTATGAGGAAGTCATATTTGATGTGAAAATAGCTTGGATGAGTCAGTTGGTATTAGCAAGAATTGTTATTTTGCATTCCTCGTTAGACAAGTCCATGGAAGAAGAGAAAGAGATAGAATATGAAGGAAAGAATTGACATCACTCCAACACCAAGTTCAATATTATTAGGAAGTCAGAGGCACTTTTAATCTTGTCAAGAGCCTTCTTGAGGAACATGATAAACACCACCAAATTCAAGAAACTTTTCTAAAGAAGGTGGTTTAATTTCAACAACAAACCCTACTACTAGTGATAACACGTAAATAAGTAGTCTGATGGAGAGAAAATGTGCCAGGGCTTTGAACCAGGTTGAATTCATTAGGAAAATCTAGAAGGACCGAGGAGAAGCATACCATGACATCAAAATTTTAACGGATGATAGTATAGATATGATGCACTTAGCAACACAATACTAGGTGGATATCATGAGGAGCCAAGGAATCAGATGGTAGAAGAATGGTCTACTGGTAATAGAACGTGGGAGAAGATCAATTGAGAAACAATTGACCTCCAACTACCAATGTTTGGATCACTTAAATATCTTCAGTGAATTGAAGAGGTATTAATGGGTTTCAAATGAACCATAGAAGAGTATAAGGTAGAGGTCAAAAATACAATTGTAGTTGAACGTAGTCATCTATATAAGTTTTTGGTTGGAGTGATCAATACTGTGGATAGACTGGACAATTTGACACCCAAAATAGAGGGGTATACTCTGTCATATAAAGAAAGGAAAACTTAAGTATCCTGATGGATCAACATAGGTTATGTTTTATCCAAAGATGTGTTGATCTGTACTCATAGTGGGCTACACATATTGATGAGCATGCAAGTCCTAAGACTCTTGGATCACATGAGTCATCTTGACTCACTTCTAGTTAGGAATTCATAATTGGATAATTATATCAAATATTTAATTAAAAATCTCTAGAAGAACCAAGAAGTTTTGTGGAACCACTATGTGATTTGATTGTATTGTGGATTATTCTGTGAACAACTGTTATGTCATACATGTCAAGTAAGGATTCAAAATTTCAGTATTTCTTTATTTATTAGTTTCCCATCCTTTATAAATTTTGGTTTTTCTATTTAGCATAGTAATAATTACATAATTAATTTTCTAATCATTAATGGAATGAATGAAAAATTTCTATATGTTTCTTGGGAGTATCTTGTTAGCTATATATTTAATTAGAACTATTTCTAGGGAGAACAAAGTATGATTGCATGACTATTCCTAGTTATTGTCTTTCAAAAGTTATTGTTTGAAATAAAAATATCTCTCTTTACATTGGAGTCCTTCTGAATTATTTGGATGAGTTGAGTCATTGTGACATTAGCCAACCATTCTTCTTAGACCTTTGTAAGCTAATCTGATATGGTAAGTATAAAGCAAAGTGAGATGCTTCATCCTCATATTTCCTAGAAAAGCATTAGCCAACACATTCTCTTTACTCTTTTTGTATATGATCTCATAATCATACCTTAGCATATTAGCTACCCACTTGTGTTTCTAAAGTGATGAAAACCTTTGTTACAACAATTATTTCAAACTATAATGTTTTGTCTTGATTTGGAAGTGCCTCCCAATGAAATATGAGTACCAAGTATTAATTGCATGAAGGATAATTATCCTGTGTTTATCATGGGTGTACTTTCCCATATTTATGTCACACAATTGTTTATTGGTGAATTCCAATGGGTATCTCTCTTGCATCAACACCACTCCAAGACCTTTTCCCAAGATGTAACATTCCAAGACAGAATTATTTGTGAAATTGGGCACTATTAAGATGGGTGTAGTACACATGGCTTACTTTAAAGTTGGAAATTCCTACTTCACAACATTGTTCAATAAAAAGACATTGTTTCTTATCATGGAAGTTGATGGGGCTAAAATTCACCCATAGTTATTCACAAACTACCTATAGTATCCTATAAGGCCTAAGAAATGATGTAGTATTTTCAAAGTCCTAGGACATTATCAATCCTGCATGGCCTCAATTTTCTTGGGATCCACCCACACCCTATCATAACTAACCATGTGAACCAAGTATTCCACTTATAAGTGTAAAATAACATTTGGGATACTTGAGGAACAACTAGTTATCTTGGAGTAGTTAGATGGATTTATAAACATATGGCACATGTGCTTCCCAAATTTTTCTATAAATTAGGATATCATCAAAGAATACAATAAAAAACTTGTGCAAGGGAAAACAAACTTGTTCATGAGGCTCTCAAAGGTGGATGGGACATCACAAAGACGGAAATGGATCACCCAAAACTCATAATTTCTTTGATGAGTGCAGAAGGTCGTCATAGGAATGCCCACCTCTTTTAGTTGAATTTGGTGGTAACCCGAGTGAAGGTCTATTTTAGTGAATAAATTAGCACCATGTTGACGTGGGAAAAATTCCCTTTGTCAACAAGTGTTATTCCCAATGACAATTCCCAATTAGACCTCTCACCATTTGGAAAAGGGAACCCATTTAGATTCTAGCCTGGGAAGCATTTCTGGTTTGGGGTTTACCGATTGTGGCCCGGTCAACTGATGAAGGTTTTCTAAGATAAAGAATGAAATGAAACTAATATAAGATGCATGCGCCTGGATGAAACTAAGATAACTAGAAATAAAACATATAACCAACCATGATTTTGTCAATGGCCCAAGAAATAGTTCACATAGTGTAAAGACAAGAATATGAATAAATAACTGCAAACCCATAATAATATAGCATTTAAATAATTATTTACAGTCCTATGCCCACAAATTCAGACAAATATTCCTTGAATAACCAAAATAAGAATGCAACAAACATACACTAGAATAGTGTACAATACAAAGTACATTCTTACACAATCTGAGTGCTAAGAAAAATGCAAAGGATTAATCCACAATACATCCAACTCAAGAATCAAAGTTCTCCAAAAAATAGCTTGGCCAAATAGACTTCTCCTCATTAAAAGTTTCAGTAATAGTACATGAAAGCTCCAAGAGCCAAAATCCCATTACTTAGATCCAATATCTATATTTATTGATATTCAACTTGACTCTTGGCCTTCCACCTACCCCATGACCTTTCATTTACAAACATTTTTTCTTATCTTCTTGGGAATCATGAGGGAATAAGGAAAATAGAAATGTTTATACTTTAATCTATTATATGAAATTACATTACGAATTTGTATTTTAGTGTTGGTGAGGTATCATAGATTTTGTGCATAGTGCAGCTCACCCACCTTGATGACTGGTTTGGACATTGGGAAACTCTTCTCCCTCCAAGTTTGGTATTCGACCATCATGGGATTCATAATTCTTCTTCAACTATTTGAGTTTGATTCCCTTTCACTGCTCCTCTATTGTTGTGACAACTTTTGTTGTTGTTGTTACTCCATCATCCTCAATGGTAGATCTTATTTATGAGGGTACTATTGCATACTAGTAGATTTCTCTTATGTGTAGCTATTGTTCCTTCATGGTTTTATCCCCTCACATGTTTCCTATCTGGATTGTTGAATATGATCTTCCTTTAACATTGGTACCTAACACCATTTAACATGCATTATATGAGTGACCATAGAATAATATTGAAACAAAGTTTCAAAACCATGCATTTGAACCAATAGAATTGAAACATTAGCTAATTGAGATTTCATATATTCTTCCTTGAGTTCGATTCTTGGTTCCTCTACTCTTGGTTGAAGTATTGTGTTCTCCAAGGTTTTTGCTATTGTTCTAGATATTAATCCAAAAATTGTGAACAATTCGTGAGGAATATCTGAAATCATATAATTGTGAAGTTGTAGATATCGGAAATACCTTTCCAACAATATAAGGAACATGTGAAATAGGCATTGGATTCATAAGTTATGACCAAAATATGAAAGATAGTTTTGGAGGGTCCTACTGCTATATCAACAAGTTAAGCATGAACTCTCATCTGTATCAACATGATGAACACAAAATCTCCTATGTATCAAAAAGTTAAGAACGAACTCTCCTCTATATCAACAAGTTAAGCAAAAACTCTCCTCTGTATCGTCACAACGATCAAAAAATGTCCTCTGTATCAACATGATGAGCACAGACTCTCCTCTATATCAACATGATGAGCAAAAAATATCCTATATATCAACAATTTAAACACGAAATATCCTCTATATTGGCATGATGAGAATGAACTCTCCTATGTATCGATGAGTTATGAATGAACTCTCCTCTGTATCGGTAAGTTAAAAAAAAAACTATGATTTGTATCGGCACGATGAGCATGGACTCTCCTCCATGTAGGAAGAAAAATAAAAAAATCTCTAAGTCTCATTTTTACAGGCTAGAAACAACAAGAGATTGAGTTCAAAAGTCCATAACTTTCTCATATGATGTCCAATTGAGGCACCATTTTTTGCAACGTGGAGAGAACAAGGAGGCACTTCTAGTGAGAGAACTTACAAATTCAGTCAAGCATTTGAGGGGATTCATGTTTAATGAAGGTCACGATAATCCAAGATTTCTTGATGGGAAATACTTGGTGATCATTATGTCACTTCTAAACCTTTGATTTCGATTCCATCATTGGCGTTGGAATCATAATCCCCTAAAACATACATCTAGCTTGTTTCAGGTGTGAAAAATCCACTTTGACCAATACCCAAAATTATGAGAAAAGACATTTTTTAATGAAATTTCAGACCCCATTCTCGCTACTTATTTTCTTGAATTCTATTCCATTAGTTCATGTGTTATGTGTGTTGTATAGGCTATGAATTCATCCATTGGAGCTAAGGTCATCTGTTAGTGTCTCAAAAATATAATCCTGTGACATTGTTTAGGAGTTGGGAGGACCAATTCCCTGATGAGATTCAATTTAGATCGAGCGTGAGTATTATATATGTTGCAATTAACACACCTGGCAATAGATGACACTTTCATGATCATGGTTAGTCATAAAATCAAGAAGGCACAAAACATGCATGTTGGTATGGTATGTGTAATGAAATTGCTGGAGACACAAACAGACTTAATTATGAATGCAACATAATGTAGATTAAGCAAGGTAGAATATCGCTCATCAATTATTCACTCAGGAATGGAAATCTTAATCATTGGAAATTATAGGAACCTGACTGAAAGACACAACAAGAAGGATCTGAGTTGTAGTAGAATAGGAGAGGCCTCTATATGAAGGCATCTGGCTGAGATGATCTGTGTCGATGAGGGAACAAATATCACCGTTGATATTATTAGTGTCAATGAGGGGTTGATATCTTTCAACTAGCATACCGAAGACATGAAGGGGAAATTCATTAACAAGCAGTGTACCAGAAAGAGAGAGATGAACCTCAACGATACACTATGTATTGGAGAGAAATAAAGGAACCTTTCTGATACATGATGTATCATCAAATATGGGGGGATCTAAGTTGATGTATATTGATGGTAAAAAATGTATGAAGAATCATTTTATCAGTGTTCAAGGAATGATGGGTGTCAGTGTATTTTCAGTTGATGAAATATTGACCATCAATACAAGAGAAAGCTATTGGAAAAAAATTAAGAGTTGGTTCAATTGCATATTGGTGAAGAAAATTTGAAGTCAGTGATATGGGATGTATTGATGGAGGAAGAAGGATATTTGTCAATACAACCTGTATCAGTAAAGGAAAGAGGATGCTCATCGATACACTGTGTATCGATGAAGGAAATATGAATATATCCAATATACAATGTATCAGCGGGGAAGAACCTTCCTTAAAATCGTTGAAATGGTAAAGTATGGAGAGTGAGAAGAGAGACTTGGTCTTTTCCATTTACATGAGATATTCTAAGAGTCTTTCCAGTAGAAAATTTTAGTAGGGGGGGCCAATTTATTCTCTTAGAGAAAAGTTAAGAGAAGAAATTAGGGAGGGTGTTGTGTTGGCACAACAAATGGTGACACACTGGGCGAAGTCAAAATCTTTTCTAGTCTTCCCTAACTTATGAGAAAAAATGTAGAGGGTCATATACTTACTTTTAAGATCAGAAATTATGGAATTAATGTGAAATATTTACCCTAAAGATTCCATTGTGGTGGGATTACAAGTGATGCTTGCATGCTGGATAGTAGAGCTATTTTTCTTTAAATAGAGGATGAATGATGGTAAGATTTATTTCCTTAAAATGTGTCAGTGATTCAGGTTGGTATCTCCATCATGGGGGATGATGTAGGTTTGGGATATAAAAAAGATTTCACCAAGTGCATATATATCTCTCTCTCAGGTGTTTCTACACTTCCCGTAAGAATCCATTTCCCCAATGGAGTCACCATGGTGTCACAAACCTTTCTCTGCTTCCAGGGAGCATCCATAGCCCCAACACAGATATCTGCATGTCCCCTAGTCTAGTCAAGCTTTCTTTCCTATTCCTTCCCAATTTATTTAGTGCATGTTTAACATCTAGTGGATGGGGACAACAATTGCTATCTTTTAGCCTAATAGGGGATGATTGCAAGCTATTGATATTTACTTTGGATATTTATTACACCTAGCTAAATAAGGTTATCCCTTTTGATTTTCAACCATTAGACTTTGACGCTTCACCTTTCATGTGAGAAGCTACTTAGTGTGTGGATGGTTTCCCTCTTACACAGGATTTTCTCACCATGGGACATGCAAGAATGACCATTGATTAACCACTCTATTAAGTCATGGTTTGACTGTTGTCACAATATTCCAAAACAATTCTGATTTATATTCAAGAGGACCTTCCAGTTCAACTCATGAGCTAGGAAAAAATGCAAGTTGATTTGGGCATGTTTCCAGTGTAAAGGTGTTTCCTGTAAGAGACAACATGGGTGAGATATCTATATGTCATCAAATATAATCAAAAACATAAATTAGAGAATGAACGGCCTCTAGGGGAAACAATGACGAGGAATGAAAGAGAGAAATGTTATTCATAATTAGAAGATAAACTCAAACCAAAATCTGCTACAATTGGAAAAATGAAAATGATGATTAAAGATATGCAGTCAACAAGGGGGAGTATACTGAAGAAGAAATTAGAATGTTAGTGATTCCAACAATTTTAAGAATGTTCATGCATCCTAACACAACAAGTAGTTTTGCAACCTCTTGAAAAGACTAATCCATGTGAAAGCCTATAATTTTGTAGCATTTCATTTAGATGGGATTTAGTGCCAGCACTAGATAAGAATTGCATAACTCATCATGATTTTTCAAAAACTATCAGCTTATGTTTGCAACCTTGTGCTCCAATAAGTAAGGATTGGAATGAGCTTCCATTTGTTACCCATCATATGCTTTTCTCTATCTGTGTGGGATCTTCACTTACTCTCTATGTCTCCAAACTCTAAAAATTATCTTGTAGCATGTCATTCTCACCTCCTCACCAATTCAAATTATGGGTACAACATCAAATCCGCACTTGTACCTACATGGACAAACCGTTCAAGGCACAAAATTTATTTCAACCTAAAAAATTGAAAGCTCTTAAGAAAATCATGTGTGGAGGTTTGAAAATAGAATTCAAAAAAAAGATCGGTGAATAAAGTTCTCAGGTGATGTGTCCCATGGTCACGTAGAAATTTTTGGAGCCATTTGTTTTCCTCGAGCTGTGTCTTCCTCTACTGGTGGGAAAAAATATTCAACGAGAGGGATCTACACATAGGAGAAAAACAAACATCACCAGTTATAACTATTGACTAATTATGAAAATTTCTCTATTAACAAGTTAGAAAATATGACCAAAAGAAATGTTGAATAAGATAATTCCCTCCCATAAAACCATATTTGCAGACATCTCACAACATAAAATAGACCTAAAGTTTGTATCTGAGTTGGCATGGGACACCAAATAAAAGATATAGTGTTTTTGAAAACATAGGGAACCATACCTATTTGGATGTATGAAATCAAATCATGAGTCTTACCAGTTCTTGTTGCCAATATCCCAGTAGAGAGGTGGAGTCAAATTAGATTGAATATTCATCTATTGAGTGGAAGTTCACTTTCGGTAAACAAAGATGACTTTGGATGTAATGCTCACTAGTTTTGTCTTTCAATGAACCTTCCGAAAATATTTTAGACCAGTGCCTTAAAGAGCTCCATTGAGAGTTTCAAGACTTGGCTATGATGTATCCTCCATTCAACAATTGAAAATTCCAAAAGCAATAGAAATATCATGATGTAAAACCCCTAGCAAGATCAAGATGAAGGAAACTAGACCAGTGAACTTCATGAGAAAACCAAAATAAGATCATATCAAGAGAGAACCAATGAAAATAAATCTGTCAGTCCAAGTATGTAATACCCCTAGGCCGAAACCCAATTTTAATGTAAATGTAAATGTACATATAGGTTGGTGAGTCATAGCTGCACAAGTTTTGGATACAGTTTCATGTGTTCACACCAAGGGAAGAGTGCGTGCTTGTTTCATAGCTTTGCACACACCTGGATAAGTGTGCAGGGATTTCTTGAAAGTGCACACCAAACCATGATAGTAGTTAGGATATTTTTGGAGCCAGAGAGCCTTTGTATATATGCATATTGAGGCCAGAGTGTTGAATTTTGTAACTATGGTTGGTCTTCATAATGTGAAAAGTGAAAAGTGAAAAGTCATGTCTGTTGGGGAGGCTAGTTTAGTATAAATAAGGAGCCAGTTTGGATCATTTGTAACTCAAGCAATTCACATATCCTAGTAATAATAATTTTCTCTTTGTGATCTCTACTATTATTCTACAACATTTATATGGTTTAATTTTTTAAGTATAATTTCTTAATGATAAATTGAAAAGTGAAAAACAACATCATTAGAAGTAATTATCAGTTTTCAGAAATATTGTGCTATTCTCAATTGAACTAGAAAAATCAACATGATATCATATCTTGATCCACTGGGACCTGTACAAGACCTCCCTAGGTAGTTGATCAATCCTAGATTGACCATGTAGAAAAAATTCTCATCCACACTCTAAGGAATGAAGACTGGATTTTCTTGTGAGGCCAAGCTTCCAAGACCATCAAGGAAGCTAGTCACATTTTGTGTGTTGTTATAAAATGGAATATTAGGCATGGATGGAACTGATGTGATATAGCTTCCCTCATATTCTAAAATGGAAGTGGTAGTCATGTTATCTAACACAAATCCTTTCCCACTGGAATATGCACGAGAAACCATGTAGTATCTACCTATAACCTGATCGATAATGAGAAGTACGTCTGTAGGACCAAGCAGAAGAAAATTGGTTTGAGGAGGCTTGGTATATGAAGAATCCACTGCAAACATATGACCTCCTTATAGTATTTTGATCTTTTGCGAGGGGAATAGTTGATATAGAAAATTCTATGACGCCAAATTATATTGTTAAGGAGACCATTGGACAAGCATGATAATGGTTGTTTTATCCTATGGGAAGTATTATGTATCCAGATAGAAGAGTTGGCGTGGAGCATAATAGGGTTTGGAAACACTAATATCCACAACACACACCTAATAACATAAGAAAAACATGTTGAAGAAACTAAGGATATGTTTCGTTAGGATATTTTCTTTTGGAGCGAGTGGTTTCATGAGGCTAAGTATGACATAAAAGAGGAAGAGTTGCAGTCGTTCTCCTCATTGCCAAAAGTAATGGAAAGTCTTTTCACCCTTGCAATTTTTTTTTTTGAAATTGATATTGAACCAGTGGATGGATCCGATATTGTAGAGAATGCTTCCACCAAAACTGATCGAAAAGATATTGGCCTTCCTTCCACCTCCCAACTTCTTTTGGATGCCTTCAGTGTGAAAACACTGGTACTTTCTATTGTTTCTCGACAACTTTCTTGAATTATGCACCAATGTTGCTCCGTAGAGGCATTGGTTTCTCCTATTCAAAGTGCGAGGTTTGGACAGAAGGATATCTCTATCATCCCTTCTCCATGTCTTGGTTCAGGACATCAATGTCTTCATTTCCTTCCATATTATCTATGGTGATCTCAGCTGGTGGGATCCTATGTTGTCTATCAGAAAATGTAGGTTGTAATACGGTGCTCATATACAATCCCTTGACAAAGGAATACTTGCAATTTCCTTGCACTTTGAAAGAGTGATTTTTTCCTTCTGTGGGACTCATTGTTAAGAAAGAGACAAAGGCCTACAAAGTTATCATTGCAGGTGATGATATGATTTCATTGTTTTCTGTCAAGAATCTTACGATGGAGATGTATGATTTGGTTTTCCAGTTTTGGAGAATAGTCGATCCTCTACCTCACCTCTGCAGTCTTGAATCGGGTAAGATGACCCATGCCAATGAAATTCTCTACTATATGAATTATAGTCCTTTCAGTGTCATGGCCTATGATATGAATTAGGGAGTGTGGAGTAATATCTAGGCTCCCATGCATCGTTTTCTTAGGAGCCCCAACTCAGTTGAGTGTCGGGGAAGGTTAGTTATTGTTATAACCCTAAATTGCACCAGACATGCTTACCTGGCATCAGGCCATCTCATTTGCATTCTTTTCCAAGTCACTACTAAACAACTTCTTAAAAAACACTCTTTTTGAAGGCATACGTGCCCTGCTCCACTACTGCACACGTGTGTATGTTGGATGACCCACTACATCCCGCATATACCTAAAAAATCATGAAAAAATGGAAAGTTACAGACAAAACACATAGTTTTGGGTAATTTAACTAGACCGACTAACCGTCCATAGTTGGTCACTTGACCAAATACCTAGCCCTTTCTATCCTATAAAATAAGGGGTAGGGGTCCCATTTGGAGGAAGATCATAGCAACGAAACTATACCCGATTTAGTATTCCCCATGCCCCAACCTTTTGCAGCTATTGTGTGAAGAGAAGCATATACAGAAGCAGTTGGAGCATAGTTGAAGAGAAGCCCATGACCAGATTTGAGGAGCAGTGGCCGATCTCAGCATTGTAAGGTTACTTTTGTGAGATTAATAAAAGAAGTACTTTTCCCGTCCCACCATATGAGATTGTCAATATTTAAATTTGATTATATTTTGATAGAATCTCTAACCCATTAGTTTATAGGTTATATGCATGTGGAGTTCTTTGTTTGTCTTTTATGAATGTAGGTCAGCATTGGGAGGAGATTTTTAGTCAATGAGCGACCAAGCGTTAAAGGGATCGACATCAAACATGGAAACTAAGGTACAATAACTGGATCTCTTTAGCCTTGTATTTGCATATGAGTAATGATAGTTATGCTTGGGTGTTGGTAAAAAGTAGGAGACTTTAGGTCATTTTTGCATGCATGATAAAACCCTTAATGCTAGTCTGTAGGAGAGATTTCCCACCCACAATGGAATTGGTGACCATACTGGGGAATCTCTAGGATTTTCTGGGGATACTTTTTGGGTATTTTACAATTGGTTTATTACCTTTTTTCTAAGTTTTTGCAAGAGTATGAGCTTGTAGGGATCCTAGTTTTCCATACCAGTACTCCCTGCATGATTGCTTGGTTGTTTAATTTTCATCCCAAAAATTCATAGAGGTACACGCGGCCTGCAGAAGCCCTACCCGCGTATACACGCACCCTACCTTTATATAGCCCATGTATATCCGCTGGGTTGCTGAAGTGTCATTTGCATGCTTAAGTCTAGATTTTTTTTTCTTTAGAGGCAATCATCCTCTTTCCCTGTTAGGAGTGATTATTCTCAGGGGTTTCTTGGATTTGGTCATAGTCTCTGTGTTGCAGTCTATAACATAGGAATAGCCTCATATTAGATTTGTTTGATCAAAAATTTCCTTGCATTTTCTTTGCCAAAGTTATTCTCCCTGTCTCTGAGGGACTCTGGTTTTCAGTACTAGTGCTCCCTACTTGGGCTTGATTATGTTTTTCATTTTATTTGAGCATTTACAGAGCTATACGTGCCCTACAATAGTTCTTCATGCATGCATACGTGCTCTGCCTTTGGATAGCACACGTATATATGCTAGCTGCTATGTAGATAGTCACATATCTGTGTTGGGGATATCTCTTGACAAAGAGAGGCAGTCATCCTCTTACTTGTCAGAAGAAAGTCTTTTCAGGGGTCTTTTTGGTCTTTTCCCTGGTCTCTGTGATCACAGTTGGTAGCCTAGGTTTTGACCGTAGCATAGTTTTCTTTTCATCAAAAAGATTTCTTGATTTTTCTATAGTAAAGTCTTAGACAAATCTGTGAGTTTTTTTTTTTTGAGATCAATTGTTTTTGAGTTTTTGGTGAAGTGACTCCATGCGATGCGCAGTAAGGCCATAAGTGCTTTTTGGTTTCTGTTTTTTATTCACTTTATCATTTTTATTTCTTTAGAAGAAAGAAAATGAATCCATTTTTCAATTCTAGTATTTTGAAGCATGTTGAAAATTTTTACTTCTTGGTTTGGTTAAAGAGTTGGTTGTTTTCATTAATCAATAGGAAAAAAATTGTTTTCATAAGTTCTTGGATGATTGAACTAGGACAATAAGTATCTCGTATTCAAGCAAAATATTGTTTGATTTTTCAGTTAAAATATCTTGGAAAGAAAAAGTTTGAAAAGTTGGTTTAAAAAATAAAAAAAAAAAAAGAAAAAAAAAGAAGAGAAAATCTGAATTTGTAAAGAAGTCGTCATTTTGTTTTCAGCTTGCTATTTATCTTCTCTTTCATCTCTCAAAACATCACTACTTTCACTTTCATAACCTTTGACTTGAGACAAGCCCATAAAAATTAACGATTAATTAAAATCAACGATTAATTAAAATCAACTAGACTTTATGTTTTGTAGGGTACATAAACTAGTCTAGGCTAGAGCCTTGATTTAGGATTGGAGAGGAAACTCTTCAAGGCTAAAAAAAAAACATAAGAGTCTGTGCTAGGGAGTGTTGGCATGTTTAAAAGAAGAGCGTGCTTGTCACTGATGGCAAGAACAACAACAACGATGACAAACATGTAGGCAAGGAAGATCAGCAGATAGGTAGACAAGAAAGAACAACAGTGATCGAATGGCAAGATCAGTAGTGTAAGTTCAGAAGGAGGAAAACAGTCAAAGCACAAAAAAGGTTTTCGGAGTTTCACAGATTGGGAAATCCAAAGGAAAGAGGTTCAAACTCGCGATATGCGAAATCACGATAACAATCTTGACAGTTGATTCAAGAAGGACACATGGTGAATGACAAAGGTTTTGTTTCGGAGTTTCACAGATCGGGAAATCCAAAGGAAAGAGGTTCAAACTCACGATATGTGAGATCATGAAAATATCTGGACCGTCATATCACCAAGGATTTTGGACTGTTGATCAGGCATGAAGAAGGCTCATGAAGTGGCGAAATCACGATAAGCTCTGGGCCGTCAGATCTAGAGTAATTACGAAGGACCAACAACCATTAGATATGGTGAAGCTGCAAGGCGGATAAGACCAAGAGTCATCCAACTCTCCAAAACTGTGAAGGAATCCTAGCCGTCCATCGAGGATAGTTGTGGACATATGATCCAAAGGACACATGGCGAAAGATCATCGTTTTGCTGACTAGAAAGTCAAAGGAGCGAAGTGCTCGTTTGAGTGGCGAGTGGTCATATCTCGTGGTCACATTTTCAAGAGCTAGAGAAGCCAAGCCCTATTTTGGAGTTCGTGACATGGAGAGTCGAGAGGACTCATCATAGAATACCCGAGATGCAAAAGTGCAAAATGCGTTTTCGAATAAGGCTGTGGTCATAGCTAGTGGTTACATCTGCGAAAGATAGAGGAAGGAGCTAGCGGTGTTAAGGTCCATCTCGAAGTCTCGGCGCTCGCGACTTGGAGCATCAAGACCCTTCATCACAGGAATCATGATATGAGAGATCGCGATGAGATCTGGACTATCAGATCATTAGAGATCTTGACCATTGATCAGGCTCGATGAAGTTCATAAGTTTGCGAAGCACGAAGCACCTTTTGGCACAGCCTATGGTCACCGTTGGTGGTCACGTGAAGGGAAGAAGCTAGTAGAGTTAAGGTCCACCTCGGAGTCTTGGCGATCGCAACTTGGAGCATCAAGAATCTTCATCATAGGAATCGCGATATGCGAGATCGCGATGAGATCTAGACCGTTGGATCATCGAATATCTCAACCATTGATCAGGCTCGATGAAGTTTATAAGTTTGCAAAGTATGAAGCGCCTTTTGGTGCAGCCTGTGGTCACAATCGGTGGTCACGTGAGGGGAAGAAGCTAGCGGTGCTAAGATCCATCTCGGAGTCTCGACGATCACAACTTGGAGTGTCGATATCTTCTATCACAGTAATGCCGAGATGCGAGATCACGAAATTAAAACTCTGTTTAGCGCTCGGTCACAGCTAGTGGGCATATGAATTAAAAGCAAGACCCTACGAACTCCATCCAACGGTGCAGGTGAATTTAAGTATGATCGAAGGGCTACTGTTTCTCTTCACAGTTAATCGATCAATGGTGATTCAGTTGCTGAAGCGGTATTTGGAGGTTCACAATGTAACTGCTAGAAACCACTGATGGTTTCTGCCAGAGAACTCGAAGAGACTTATGTGTGATTATCAGAGGAGTTGAAGTGTCTCTAGGAATCTACCAGTGGAATGAAGACTGTTTGTAGAGGCAATTGACAGATGGATCTAACTTCCAGAGAAGCTGAAGAGTTGCCATGATGAACAGGTAGAGTACTCGACATGAGAGAGCATGCAGCAGCATGGTGGGACAGCATGCACAAGGTGCGCAGAGACTATAAGTATGCATAATAGAGAAGAGATGGGTGTTTCTATTATTGAGAGGGATTGAGGAGTGTAGAAGGAGGAGTGAGAAACAACTAAAATACAGAGAAGAGGAATGGATCATTGAATGGACATGGTGTATAGGGCATAAAAGGAAGAAGCATAGGAAGCGCAAAGAATGTGTGGAGCAAGACAGTAAGACACTAAAGGAAGAATGAGGTGCTCTTTTAGAGAAAAACAGAAGATTATAAATCCCAAGAAGATGCAGACAGAGAGACATTGATACAGGAGAGCAGAGCAGCAGAGTAGAACAATGATAAGTCTGGTAAGCCAATGTTAAATATTGTATCACTATGATAAGTTTCATTAGCAAAAAATTATATTTCAGGGTGGTAGGGAGGTGCTAGGGAGGACTTTTGTCCTCAGAGGTTCAAGTGGGTTCTTGAACACAGGGAGTTGTAGCTTCTTTCTAGTTGGTGCTAGAGAAACCGGGGAGTTGTAGCTTCCTTCTAGTTGGTGCTAGAGAAACTGGGGAATTGGTGCTTCCTTCTAGTTGGTGCTAGAGAAATCGAGGATTTGGTGCTTCCTTCTAGTTGGTGCTAGAGAAACTGGGGAGTTGGTGCTAGAGAAACCAGGGAGTTGGTGCTTCCTTCTAGTTGGTGCTAGAGAATCCAGAGAGTTGGTTCTCTCAGCAAGTAGCAGCTTACAAAACAGAGGTTGTAGTCTCATTATGAGTTGGTGCTCATATGTATGATAATGTAAAGAATGTAAATATTACTTATCATATAAAGAAGAAGAGGTTTTTACCCTGTATGGGTTTCCTCAGGAAATATCTGTCTCTGTGTATCTCATATGTGTGGTTGATGCTGAATGTTCTATTGCTAACTTCCCTGCATTATTGTGACTATCATTAAATGTTGTGTAAAGAGTTTAAAATAAGCATAATTGTTTAATCTCAGTAACAACTGATTCACCCCCCCCTTGCAGTTGTCCAACAATTCGTATTAGAGCTGGCCCCTTTTGTCTAAGGGTAGATCCTAGAGCTTAAACATGTCAAACCATGAAGGAAATTCAACCAATAAGGCCCCTCTGTTCAATGGAACAAACGTTTCCTTCTGGAAAGTTAGAATGAGAACCTACATAATGGATTTAGGTGCATATTTCTGGGATGTGGTAGATACTAGTTATGTAAAGCCAATTATACTAGCTAATAAGGATGACAAGATAGAATTTAGCTTCAACGCTAAGGCTATGAATGCTATCTTGAGTGGGCTTGCCGAAGCATAATTCGTAAAAGTTATGCACCTAGGAACTACCAAAGAAATATGGGACAAACTCATAAGCAGTTATGAAGGTAATGAGAAGGTAAAGGATGCCAAGCTTCAAACCTACAAAATACAGTTTGAACAACTGAAGATGAAAGAAGATGAAACTATTGGAAAATACTTTCTGAGAGTAGAAGAAATGGTAAATGGAATGAAAGCACTTGGTGAGAGAATTGAGGAACCTTCTTTAGTTCAAAAAATTTTGAGATCTCTACCAGACAGGTTCAACTCGAAGGTCTCTACTATTGAAGAACTTAATGATCTAAAAACCTTGGAGTTTGATCAACTTCTAGGAACATTGACTGTGTATGAAATGAGAATAGTTAAAGATAAACCCACCTCCAGAGAAGCATCATTTAAGGCAGATGAGAATGAGGATTCGGAGCCTGATGAAATTGAAGAAAAATTTGTGAAGAGATTGAAGAAGGGATTGGGAAAATACAAAGGTAAACTGCCTTTCAAATGTTTCAATTGTGGTAGGATAGGTCATTTTGCAAATAAATGTCCCCACAAAAGAAAGGATCAGACATGTGATGATGAGGAGAAGCACAAACACAAAAATTTCTTTAAAGAGAATAACTTTAAGAAGAAAAGTCTTTGTGTAAACAATGATGATGATCCTTCAGATGATGAAGACAATGACTCCACTATTGAAGATAAACTAAATGACTTCATACTTATGGCCAAAGAGGAATATGATAATATAAGCATAGGAAGTGATGCTAATGAAGAAGAAGTTGTGGTTGACATGAAAGGAGAACTGATCAGTGCACTAGAAGAGATTGACAGAATAAGAATTAAGAACATAAGAAAAAGACAATTGCTGATACAGTTCGATAAAGACAGTAAAGAACCTGATGAAGACCTTGTCCTACTAAAAGTGGAATTAGAAGAGGCAAAGAAAATCGAAGACATTCTAAAACGACAATTATCAGAAAAGAAGGCAAGATGTAAAGCCTTAGAAAAAGATAATCAGAATCTGTCAAGTATTCAAGCCTCAGAAGGATTAGCCACCATCTTGAATCAGAAAAGGAATCCAAAGCTGAAAACTGTTTTGGGTTATGAAGAGGGTTCAAGTAGCGATAAGCCAAGAAATGAAGAACCCATCAAGTTTGTCAAATCTACAACCAATGACAACAACAAACCTGCAAAAACAAAGGAAGACAATCAGCCACCCAGGATTAGTAAAGAAAAAGGTGCTTGGACTGAATCTGTAGAACAAAGAAATAATGCGCTCCCTGCTGAAAGCGTCATCAACATGGAAGAAATCGATTTGCTCAAAGAAGACAACCATTTTCCAGGTACAAAGAATTTTTCTATGGTTATTGTTTCTACTGTTCTAACTTTGGTCACAAAGTTGTAAATTGTTTCTTAAGACTTAGACATGAGCAATTAAGTTTTCAAAGGAATAAATACTTTCCATAACAAAGAATGATATAACCAAGTAACAAAACTTCACAGATTGGAAATTGCCAAATTAAGTTTAGAGACATGTAACTAAGGAGGTCAAGAAATAATCAACAATCAATAAGTAGACAACGCTGCAACAATAATTTTGACGTATTGAACAATGAGATTGAATGATACATCTGTCATAACTATGGACATAAACATGTTGACTGTCGATTAAGGAACTATGAACCAGATTTAAATTCCCCTGCCGAAAATGTCAAGGTGTGGAAGAAGAAAGAAAGTGACAAGTGTGGATTAGTGTTGTCAGCTCAAAGAAAAACGAACCCTTGGTATATAGACAGTGGATGCTCCAAACATATGACGGGAGACAAAGGTAAGTTTCTATCTCTAAG
>ML779355.1:393364-426229 GCA_009831015.1 Picea engelmannii
TGGTGAGTTTAAGTAATGGAAAAGGAAAAGCCCAAGATGTTCTACTTGTAGATGGGCTGAAACATAATCTGCTCAGTGTAATTCAAATGTGTGACAGAGGATGTGAAGTGGTGTTCACGTCCAAGGACTGCAAGATAAAGTCTGTAAACTGAGGACAAGTGGTGGCCAAAGGCATAAGGACAAAAAATAATGTATATGTGCTGAAAGAAAATAGAGAAGAGTTTCATCTAAGAAAACACGATGAAAGTTGGTTATGGCATAGGAGACTTGTACATATAAACTTTGACCACTTAATCAAGCTCAAAAATCTTGAGGCAGTAAAAGATCTTCCGAGAATATCAAAACCCCAAGATTCTATGTGTAAACCCTGCCAAGTAGGAAAACTAACTAGGACACTATTTAAGGCCAAGAGCTTTACTTCAACAGAGAAACCACTCCAACTAGTTCATATGGATTTATGTGGACCATCAAGACAGGAAGGCACAGGGAGAGAAAACTACTTCATGCTGATTATTGATGATTACTCCAGACTTACTTGGGTTGCCTTTCTCAAGGAAAAAAGATGAAGAATTTGAGAAGTTTAAAATATTTAAGGCTTTAACTGAGAATCAAACAGGCAAGAGGTTAAAGGCAGTAAGATCAGACAGAGGAGGAGAATTTATGTCAAGTGATTTCAAGGAATTATGTGATAATAATGGGATCAAGAGAGAATACACAATCCAAAGAACTCCACAACAAAATGGAGTAGTGGAGAGGCAAAACAAAATAGTGCAGCAAATGGCCAGGTCAATGATGAATGAGAAGAACATTGGTCAAACCTACTGGGTAGAAGAAATACACACAACAGTCCATGTTCTTAACACATCTCACCTCAGACCACAAAGTGACAAGACACCTTATGAACTGTGGTATGGGAGACCTGCTTCAATAAAAAACTTCAAAGTCTTTGGGAGTAAATGTTACATAAAGAATAATGATGAGAACCTTGGCAAATATGATGACAGGGATGATGAGGGTATCTTCTTAGGATATGCTACAAACCGTAAAGGATACAGATGCTATAATAAGAGGCTGCATAAAATGGTTGACTGTATTGACATAAAAGTTGATGAAGGAATCCCAACAAGAGAGGTGTACAATAATGAGTCTTCTACAGAGGACATAGCTAAAGTTGAAGATGAACAGGTCCAAGAATCAGAAAACAAAGACTCTGAATCAGATGAAGACTCATATACTCAGACAGACTCAAATCAGAAGGCTCCTTCAAATTCATCCTCCATAATTACTCAAAAGAATCATCCTGCAAGTCAGATAATTGGTGAAAAAGACAAAGGTGTACAAACCAGGAGAAAGATAATCAAAAATACCAAGCAATCACATATAGCTTTCATGTCCATGCTGGAACCCAAGAACTTTAATGAAGCTAGCAAAGATGACCTTTGGGTTAAAGCAATGAATGATGAACTTGATTAGATTGAGAAAAACAATACGCGGGAGATGGTTCATAGACCGGAAGGTAAAAATATCATTGGTTCCAAATGGATCTTTAAGAATAAGTTGAATGAGCAGGGACAAGTTGTCAGGAACAAAGCAAGATGGGTCTATAAAGGCTATGCTCAAATAGAAGGACTGGATTTTGATGAAACATTTGCGCCCGTAGTAAGGTTAGAAGCTATCAGAATATTTCTTGCCTATGCTTGTCATAAAAGGTTTAAGGTTTATCAAATGGATGTCAAGTCATCTTTTCTAAATGGAGATTTAAATGAAGAAGTATATATGGAACAACCAGAGGGTTTCAAACTATCTGATAACCCTGACTTAGTATGCAATCTGAAGAAAGCTTTATATGGGTTAAAACAAGCTCCTCGTGCCTGGTATCACAGACTGGATACGTATCTCAA
This sequence comes from Picea engelmannii, assembly GCA_009831015.1. Taxonomy (NCBI): domain Eukaryota; kingdom Viridiplantae; phylum Streptophyta; class Pinopsida; order Pinales; family Pinaceae; genus Picea; species Picea engelmannii. The sequence continues at coordinate 395,266 of ML779355.1, forward strand.
AGACAAAAGGTTCAAGAGAGGAACAATTGACAACAATATATATATCAAAACAAAGGATGATGATTTGTTCATTGTGTTGGTCTATGTAGATGACATCATCTTCGGATGTAATAAGGATTCATTAGTAAAATGGTTTGCCTTTGCCATGGAGTCGAAGTTTGAAATGTCTATGATAGGTGAACTGTCATTTTTTCTTGGTCTTCAAATTACTCAGAGGTCTGAAGGGATGTTCATTTCTCAAGAAAAATATCTAAGAGAAATGTTGAAAAGGTTTCAAATGTAATATTCTAAACCTGTGGGTACACCTATGGTTAGTGGATGCAAATTAAGCAAGGATGATGACTCACCTGATATTGATCAAATTTCATATAGGTCAATGATAGGCAACCAACTGTACATCACAACATCTTGCCCAAACATAATGCATGTTGTTGGAACTGTAGGAAGATATCAGTCTACACCTAAATAGAGTCATTTTCTAGTTGTCAAAAGGATATTCGGGTATTTGAAAGAAACAATGACTTATGGTCTGTGGTATCCCAGAAATCAGAATTTTCAGTTAACTGCTTATTCAGATGTAGATTGGGCAAACTGTGTTGATGAGAGAAAAAGCACCAGTGGAGGAGCATTCTTCCTGGGTGACTCATTAGTATCATGGTTTAGTAAAAATCAAAGTTCCAATTCTTTATCGACTACAGAGGCAGAGTACATTGTTGCTGCTACCTGTTGCACTCAGGTATTATGGATGATTCAGACACTTGTAGACTTGGAGGTAAAATACGCAACACTGATCACAATTCATTATGATAACACTAGTGCCATCAGTGTGTCTAAGAATCCTGTACTCCACTCCAAGACCAAGCATATTCCCATAAAATACCATTTTCTGAGAGAGCAGGTCACCAATCAGGTTGTTAAGGTCCATTACATTCCAACCACAGAGAAAATTGCAGACATCTTTACTAAAACCCTAGCCAAGACACCATTTGAATATCTCCGACAGAAGCTGGGTGTCATCCCATCTCACATATAAGCAAGTCCATCCTGTTAGGGGGAGTTTGTATTGGTTGAACATCTGATACCTCCTAAACATACTGCAACAACTCAGGGGGAGCGTGTTTTCTTTGACATTGATGTCAAAGGGGGAGAAAAGGAGTGGTCTGGACCAGATGCTACAGTTGGAGGTCCAAACAGATTAACGCAACCGTTCAGGGTTGCCATCAATTCCAAAGGGGGAGATTGTTGGCATGTTTACAAGAAGAGCGTTCTTGTCATTGATGGCAAGAACAAAAACAACGATGAAAAATAGGCAGGAAAGGAAGATCAGTAGACAGGTAGGCAAGAAATAATAGTAACGATCGAATGGCAAGATCAGCAGTGTAAGCTCAGAAGGAGGAAAACAATCAAAGCATGAAAAAGGTTTTCGGAGTTTCGCAGATTAGGAAATCCAAAGGAAAGAGGTTCAAACTCGCGATATGCAAAATTGTGATAACAATATGACATTTGATTCAAGAAGGACACGTGGTGAATGACAAAGGTTTTGTTTCAAAGTTTCGTAGATCAATAAATCCAAAGGAAAGAGGTTCAAACTCGCGATATGCGAGATCACGAAAATATTTGGACCATCAGATCATCAAGGATTGTGGACCATTGATCAGGCATGAAGAAGGCTCATGAAGTGGAAAAATCACGATAAGATTTGGGCCGTCAGATATGGAGTAATTATGAAGGACCAACATTCGTTAGATATGGTGAAGCTGCAAGGTGGATAAGACCAAGAGTCATCCAACTCTCTAAAACTGTGAAGTAATCCTGGTTGTCCATCAAGGACAGTCGTGGACTGTTGGACACAGAGGACACATGGCAAAAGATCATCGTTTCACTGGAAAGTCAAATGAGTGAAGTTCTCATTTGAGTGGCGAGTGGTCATATATCATGGTCACATTGTCGAGAGCTAGAGAAGCCAAGCCCTATTTTGGAGTTCATGACATGGAGAGTTGAGAGGACTCATCACAGAATACCTGAGATGCGAAAGTGCGAAATGTGTTTTCGAATAAGGCTGTGGCCATAGCCAGTGGTTACATCTGCGGAAGATAGAGGAAGGAGCTAGCGATGTTAAGCTCCATCTCAGAGTTTCGGCGCTCGCGACTTGGAGCATCAAGACCCTTCATCATAGGAATCGTGATATGTGAGATCGCGATGAGATCTGGATCGTCAAATCATTAGAGATCTCGACTATTGATCAGGCTCGATGAAGTTCATAAGTTCACGAAGAAAAAATCACCTTTTGGCATAGCCTGTGGTCACCGCTGGTGGTCACATGAAGGGAAGAAGATAGCAGAGTTAAGGTCCACCTTGGAGTCTCGACAATTGCAACTTGGAGCATCAAGACTCTTCATCACAAGAATCGTGATAAGATCTTGACCGTTGATCAGGCTCGATGAAGTTTATAAGTTCGCAAAGTATGAAGCGCCTTTTGGCGCAGCCTGTGGTCACAGTTGGTGGTCACGTGAGGGGAAGAAGCTAGCGGTGCTAAGCTCCATCTCAGAGTCTCAGCGATCGCGACTTGGAGTGTTGAGATATTCTATCACAGGAATGCCAAGATTCGAGATCACGAAATTAAAACTCTGTTTAGCGCTCGGTCACAACCAGTGGGCATATGAATTAAAAGAAAGACCCTACGAACTCCATCCAACGATGTAGGTGAATTTAAGTATGATCGAAGGGCTACTATTGCTCTTCATAGTTAATCGATCAGTGGTGATTCAGTTGTTGAAGTGGTCTTTGGAGGTTCACAATGTAACTGCTAGAAACCACTGATGGTTTCTACCAGAGGACTTGAAGAGACTTCTGTGTGATTATCAGAGGAGCTGAAGTGTCTCCAGGAATATGCTAGTGGAATGAAGACTATTCGTAGAGGCAATTGACAGATGGATCTAACTGCCAGAGAAGCTGAAGATTTGCCATGATGAACAGATAAAGTACTCGACATGAGAGAGCATGTAGAAGCATGGTGGGACAACATGCAAAAGGTGCACAGAGACTATAAGTATGCAAAACAGAGAAGATATGGGTGTTGTTGTTGTTGAGAGGGATTCAGGAGTGTAGAAGGAGGAGTGAGCAACAACCGAAATACATAGAAGAGGAATGGAGCATTGAATGGACATGGCACATAGAGCATAAAAGGAAGAAGCACAGAAAGCACAAGGAATGTGTGGAGCAAGACAAAAGATCAGAAATCCCAAGAAGATGCAGATAGAGAGACACTGATACAGGAGAGCAGAGAAGCATAGTAGATTAGTGATAAGTTTGGTAAGCCAATGATAAATATTGTATCACTGTGATAAGTTTCATTAGAAAAAATTTATATTTCAGGGTGGTAGGGAGGTGCTAGGGAGGACTATTGTCCTTAGAGGTTCAAGTGGGTGCTTGAACATAGGGAGTTGTAGCTTCCTTCTAGTTGGTGCTAGAGAAACCAAGGAGTTGGTGCTTCCTTCTAGTTGGTGCTAGAGAAACCGAGGAGTTGGTGCTTCCTTCTAGTTGGTGCTAGAGAAACCAGGGAGTTGGTACTTCCTTCTAGTTGGTGCTAGAGAAGCTAGAGAGTTAGTGCTCTCAGGAAGTAGCAGCTTACAAAATAGAGGTTGTAGTCTCATTATGAGTTGGTGCTCATATGTATGATAATGTAAAGAATGTAAAGATTACTTATCATATAAAAAAGAAGAGGTTTTTACCCTATACGGGTTTCCTCAGGAAATATATGTCTCTGTGTATCTCATATGTGTGGCTAACGCTGAATGTTCTATTGCTAACTTCCCTGCATTATTGTGACTATCATTAAATGTTGTGTAAAGAGTTTAAAATAAGAATAATTGTTTAATATCAGTAACAACTGATTCACCCCCCCTCTCAGTTGTCCAATAGGGAGTGTCAAAAGTCCAGTATCGTAAAAGTTATCTGGGAGACCCCTCTAACACAGGGGCTAAACACAAGGTCACGTAAGGAAAGGTAGCGGAGATAACCCCTCCAAAGCCGGACCAACCGTAGTGGGGAATGCATATAGAGGGCTTGTCTTAGGATTCAGTTGATTGCATTTGCCACGATTCTTCATGGGTCTTGAATCCATTCGAGGTCCTTAGTCGTCTTCCGAAACACTTGCTTTCGACACCCTTGATAGGTTTCAGGCTCGATACCCTACTCATTGCGGTCCACCCGACTGTCAACTGTACTCGCCTAGTGACTGTTTGCGTGCTGGAAACCTAGTTGCCTATATTTCTAGTGACTTACATAGGTGATTGCAGGGGTATACTGTGGTACCTAGGAAAAACATCGGGCCATGCTTTGCAGAGTATACCTAGAGGGTGCTTCCGTATTCGAGTTGCACTTGCACCGGTAAGTTTCTCTAGTGTTGGTTGTTGTAACTTTTCTTCCAACTAGTTAGTGATTGCTTGTTTTATCTCATAGGTACCTTTTTAGTGTGTGTTGGTTTTCAAACGATTATAGATTTCCTTAGTGTGTCTTTGATCTTCTCACATAGTGGAGGATCAGGAGTTCCTCCGGTTGTGAAGGCTTCTGGTCCTGTCGTCGGTTGACCTCGAACCTGCCCCACCACCGCTAAGGTAAAAATTAGACCAGCAAGGGTCTTTTGAGACAACCGGGTCACAAGAATATGTGCCCAACCCATCTTCGAGAGAATAAATTTCATTTCTGGAGGTACCAATCATTTCTTAACTTGGAGTAGAGGCTCTTGGTCCTTACAACCCTCCCATCACTAATCTATCAGCGCCCATCGTTGTATAGGTTCTACCTTACGAGCGTCTGGTAGTGTCACCAACAATAATGTAAGCACACACTGCCACTTCTTTAGGGAATACTGATATTTCCTTCACAACGGTCACTACTGGGGGTGTTCCACCTCTTAACCAACCATCGTCGGTCTAGGCCACCATGGTATCAACTGCTTCTACCTCGGGCAGTGGTCTGATTTCATCTATTGTGGAGATCACTGTTCCATTTCCTCAGAACACGACAAGCTATATTTTCTCATACAGGATGCTTGGCTTCGGTACAAGTATTTTACTTTCCTCCTCCACTCTACAAACTTTGGGTCTGGGGGCAACGATTTCCAACGCTCCTCTACAAGGCTCTATTGGGGGAAATTTCTCTCCCTTTATCACTTTTCCTTATGGTGGGGGTCATATACTCCCTTCATCCCCCTTTCTCAGTGATGTTCCTCAACACTCTGTCGGGCCTAACATAAACTTGTTTGGAGTAGGTAGTCAAGCACTCCCTCCTTATAATATGCCAGTTGGTTCAACACCTTTCTCTTTATTCAGCGTGTTTGGTAACAACACTTTCTCGTCAACTATTGTTTCAGTCGGGGCAACCCCGGTTATGGACAACCATATCCTGTACAGGGTACTATTCTTGCAGAAGGGGCACACTTAGGAATTCCTTCCTCACAAGGATCTTGGAATCCATGGAAGGGACCAGTCCCCTTGCTAGGGATGTCGATCGGGGGCAACCCTTTCCATACCCAGTGGAACCCTAGGCAAGGCCCAACGCCTATGCCCGTCGGATCGGCAGGGGGAAACCCCTCCCAAAATCCTTGGAATGCGATGCAAGCTCAACCCTTTACGCCTTATTATGGGAACCAGTAGATGATGTCTCAACAAGCGTTTAATCCGTACACTGGCCACGGTCATGGTTATTACCAGAGCCTTGGCTAGCAACCTGGTGCCAGTCAAACCCCAGACTCCTTTTTCCCTGGCTACATTCCACAACCCAAACTACCGTTTCTAGCAACCCTGCACTTGCCAATTTTGACAAGACTCTTAAATGAGCCCATCTGTCATGATACGAGTTGGCCTCCCATGCCGACCAAGTTGCCTTCGAACATTCCAAAGTTTGAGGCCAAGCCTAACGAATATCCTGGTGATCTCGTGACTACCTTCCACTTATGGTGCTCATCCAAATCGTTAAGAGATGACTCCGTTCAGTGGTGATTGTTTCAACGAACTCTCATAGGGAGTGATGCAAAATGGTACATTGAGCTCGACCACTCACGATACTCTTCCTTCGACGAACTAACAATGGATTTCCTGAACCATTTCCAATTACCTATGAGATACGACGCCGACACAAAATTGCTGGCCAATTTCAAGCAGACAAAAGAAAACCATATCTTGGATCATATCCGAGAATGGAGACAGCGAAAGATTTTAATCAAAGTGCCAGTCCCACCAACATTCCTTCTAGAGTGGTTCCTTAAGTATTTGGTACCCAAGTTATCTAAAGACGTCACAACGTCTGGAGTGTTTTCCAAGGAAGACACGATAATGAGAGCACAACAACTAGAGATAATTTACTCTCAATCTGGTTTACTCTACAAGATTTTGCCAAATGCACCGAGGTCAATCCTTGAAAAAACTAGGCAAAGGTATGGACCACATGCTGATGGAATTATTGGTTTAGCACAAATCAAGCCCACTGATCCATTGACAAATCAATTGCAACAATTTTCGATACAACAGACAATGGCCAGACAAACCACTAGCTTGGCTGCTCCCCCTACAAGAAAGTTGGATGTACATAGTGTGAAAATGACCAACCCAAAGGCCACACAACAGCCTGATGGAAAAAATAAACAATAGAAAAAGGTTAAGGGGGATAAGAAACCCACCGATAATGCTGGCAGGGGCGACACTGAAAATAAGAAGTCAAAGTATCCTTGTAATATTTGCAAGTAAGACTACCCGACCCATCAGTTCCCTCGGCTTGCGGAGGCCCAAAAGTTATTAGCACAACAACAACCTATCATGTTAATGAACCTGTTCCCGCACGGGCAAAATCTAACTCAAGCTTCCTGGAGCACAAAAGGGGGTAGTCAAGGACCCCCTCCGTATTCAAGTAATCCTTCATCTGCAAACATCTATATGATGAAAGGTGATGCTTATATAACAACTAGAGCACATGATTACGGAAATCCAGACACCTCTGAGAAAGGTAAAGAAGATGAAAACCCACCTCTTCCCCTTCAGATTGAGAAGACATTGGGTGAAACAATGACACACATCTCCAAATGTGCGTTCAAGAAAACTTCTTACAACCCAAACACAAGGGCCACCCATAACTAATCTCTGGTGGAGGATTTATCACAAACCCCTTGTGTGATGTCTGCTTTGGATTCCTCCAGAGTTTCCCTTCCCAGAGAAAGGCCCCGTTAGCTTCCCTAGGCTCTACCAGACTTGTAATACTAGAACGATCATGCTTGATACCTCCGACTTAAAACCTCATCTTCCTTACCACGTTGCTTTTCAGATAGTAGTGGCTTATACCACAAAAATTTTTACTTGGAATATTTTTCGTACAGTGGTGGATGAGGGTGCCTCAACATGCGTGATGTCTTTGGCGTGTTGGAAGGCCATTGACCAACCCATTTTGTCTCTATCACGTACTCTACTTACAACCTTTGACAACACAATGAGTCACCCTTGGGAAAAGAACATCCTTCCATTTTTTCATCAAGCCCTGGGATTTAATATGACCTTAGGAAGCTATTCTCGCTACATAGAGTTGTGTCTTCCTTTGTTTGGTTATTCTTCCGAACATATAGAGAGTTTTTGGTGCCTCCTGCATCGTGAACTTATGTTAAAATATCATTCTGCCTGAGTCTCATCTTATGTCTTTCTATTGTCCAAGAAAATTTATTACCACACTTGAGTCGGCCCCCTCTGCAGATTGTCTCTTACCCTCATTCCCAGTCATCCTGAACACCCAATCAAGTCTTTGTTCAAAATCCATGAAGCCCTCAACCTGATCATCAAAATCCTCTAGTCCGTTCCTGACAAGATGTCAAATACCTCTGGGTAGTGAATTCGTACACTCATATTACACTCCTACCCGAGTTGTGAAGATTTTAAAGCTATTGCTTGAGCTTTGAAGGCCTCATCTCTAGCCATCAGGCCTTATTTGCTTCTTGAATATGGATACTATGCACATATATATTTTTGATTTTGATATGTAGATCCGTTGTGTATTTCTCACGGATACACTTTATATACTCATATGACATGGATGTATAGTGTATTTGATTGGTAGCCATGATTTTATTTCATTCCGGGCATGGGTATGCCCGCCTCGGTGAGACAATTGTTATTTTGCAGATGGAACCTCTCGAATTTTGGTTCTTGGGCTCACTTGTTTGGTACATTGGTGAAGATTGATAATGTATTTCGGCCATCAGATGCTCTTCTGACCTCACACATTAGGGGGCATCTTTTATAACCCTAAATTGCACCATACATGCTCACCTGGCATCATGCCATCTCATTTGCCTTATTTTCCAAGCCACTACTGAACAAATTCTTAAAAAACACTCTTTTTGAAGGCATACACACCCTGATCCACTACTGCACGTGTGTGTACACTAGCTGACCCACTACAACCCGCTTATACCTAAAAAAGCACAAAAAAATGGAAAGTTGCAGACGGAACACATAGTTTTGGGTAAGTTAACTAGACCGACTGACCATCCATAATCGATCACTCGACCAAATACCTAGCCCTTTCTAGCCTATAATAGAAGGGGTAGGGGTCCCATTTGGAGGAAGATCATATCAAAGAAACTATACCCGATTTAGTATTTTCCTTGCCCCAACCTTTTGCATCTATTGTGTGAAGAGAAGCATATACAGAAGTAGTTGGAGCACAGTTGAAGAGGAGCCCAGGACTAGATTCAAGGAGCAGTGGCTGATCTCACCATTGTAAAGTTACTTTTGTGATATTAATAAAAGAAGTACTTTTCTTGTCTTGCCATATGAGATTGTCAATATTTAATTTGATTATATTTTGATAGAATCTCTAACCCATTAGTTTATAGGTTATATGCATGTGGAGTTATTTGTTTGTCTTTTATGAATGCACGTCAACGTTGGGAGGAGAGTTTTAGTCAAGGAGCGACCAAGCATTAAAGGGATTGACATGAAACACATAAACTAAGGTACAGTAACCAGATCTCTTTAGCCTTGTATTTGCATATGATTAATGGGAGTTATGATTGGGATGTTGGTAAAAAGTAGGATACTTTAGGTCATTTCTGCATGCATGATAAAACCCTTAATGCTAGTCCATAGGAGTGATTTCCCACCCACAACAATTATGGTGGTCATTGTTAAGAAGAGTAAGTTGAAATTTCCCAAGAGCATCATGATCTGGGGTCTCCAGGTTTCCAGGACTGAGTGGGTAGAGCTAGAGAGAATGCCATAGTCCTCGTATGATGAGTTCATGAAGGTTTGTGAGAAGGAAACCTTTAGTTTCATCGTGCATGGGAATATCATATTGATAAGTTGCAACAAAAGTTCATATATGCTCATGTATGATATGTATCACAAGGTGTTGAGTTGGGTGCCCAAGTGCCCTTTTGTTCACGCTACAAAAGGATTACAAGGTTTTTCCTTAAAGCCTAGAAGTAAAACATGAGTTGAATACTTTTGAATTCAATCTTGTTTGCATGAGTTACACATGTATATTAGCTAAGAGGACAAACACTTGTGATATCTAGAAAGTCTTATGAAGTCTACAATAATCAAATAAAGGTAGAACAATGACTATACTAGGATACTAAGGAAAGATGGTCAACAATATGTTTGAATATCATGAAGATGTCAAGGAACACCATTGCTCATCATATCCAGTATATCATTCATAGATATTGCACCAGATCAAAGTTAGGGGATCATGCAATGCTTAAAGGGAGTCGATTGGCTCATGCATAATGGAAGACATGGAGGCAAAGACATTCCAACATAATGTTAAGGAGAGACATTTCCATACATGATGCTTAGAGACATGAAGTCTCTAGGAGCAGTATATCTCCAGGTCAAGATCATACTAGATAACAGAGACAGTTCCAATGATAGTGGATGCAACTAGTTAGACCGACTATAGCACAACTATGGTGATAGATATAGTAGAGGAGGAGACACATTATGAGACTCTAAGGGAGCAGGTGTAGCATTACCGGTACATGATTTGAGCCATGAGATGTTGAGGGAGCAGGCATGTAAACAATTCTAGTCTATGTAGAGGCACTCCCAGAGAGGGACGTTGTACTACATACAGAGGGAGCAGAGATTGAGTTACCTATCTAGAAGGAGGAAGAGATACCTCCAGTGTCAGAGGAAGAAGAGATAGAGGAGGAGTCACCTCTATCTCCAGAGGAATAAATTATTGAGCCACTCTCAGTTCCAGATAGATCAAATACATAGGAAGCAGTTGTAGAGAGAGTGTGGAGGAGCCAATTCCATAGAGAGCAGCCCCAGAGAAGGGAAGTTGTTGATAGAGTAGAGAATATACTCTTAGTATCAATGTTTAATAGTTACATAATCCTAGAGGGAGTATCTGCATAGAGAATTGAGTACCTACTCTCAAGCAAAGAGCTAGATAGTGCTTTGAAATAATAACTTTGAGACAACTCATGATTGAGTAGATTGAGTTGCAACAAAGCAGGTATACCAGTGTGGTACAGTTGGATATGTCTTAGGAGACGAAGAGAGGATACATAGATATACATTTTTAACCAGGCATAAAGTTTAGTTGATAGAAAGGGCACTAGAGGGTGCTTCTTCAACAAAAAATCAATCAGGATTCATGGAAGCAAACCTCTATAGCACTTAGTACTATAGAGGCATAGTACATCACATACAGTGACATGAGTCTTGGAAGAAGTTAGGATTCTCACATGAATTCATCCAAGACATGGTGCAAATTAAGAAGTCATTCTTTAGCACATGGACGAGCAGATTGTTGACATTCAGGGCATATGAAAGATGTTTACCATCAACCAGTTGGCTAGTTGGTGAACCGCTCTTTTGATGCGAATGTCTTCCCTCATTGAGAGGGAATGCTGATATGATTACATCATGGTTATTCATTCTCCCTATGTCATAGATAATGACTGGGTTGGGGAGAATGTCCCAAGACAATGATGATATCCTTGCATCATGGATAGTTAGTGTGTTGTTGGACTGACATTCTCCCTGTGGAGAATGTTCCACATTGGACATATTTTTGATTTATCATGGACTAACAGTTTCTGTGGAAATTGGTCTAGGACTGACACTATCCTATGTCATAGATGGTGACCTGATCAGGATGAATGGTCCTCCCCATAAGGAATGCTTGGTGACTTGATTAGGGAGGTTGGTACATGAATGAAATTTTCTCTATGGCACATATAGTGACCTGATTAGGGAAATGGTCTAGGACTGATATTATTCTTGTGTCACATATAACGAATTGATTAGGAAGAATGGTCCTTGTAGTCATGGGACACTATGTTGAGTGTGCGACAACTGTGGGATACTCAGTTGAGTGCGCAGGTTTCAACATCTAAATTATTCAGGATCATGCCTGATTACTCAAATGGAGTATGGCCAAAAAATTGATGCTATATAAATGATATGCCATGTGTCAAGATATTGACCAGGTTGTGGCAGGTTGTTAATTTTTTTGATGATTTGATACAAAATTTCTATGACAGAATAATTTCCAATGAAGATATGATGGCCAGGTATGTCTTCCCTCGCTGAGAGGGAGTGTTGATGTTTGCAACATCAGGTAGACATTCTCAGAAGAAGTGCTAAGAAGACAAGTCAAATTTGCCTTTATGAATACCTCCCTATTTAAGAGGGACTGTTGAATTTTGTAACTATGGTTGGTCTTCATAATGTGAAAAGTTGAAAGTGAAAAGTCGTGTCTATTGGGGAGGCTAGTTTAGTATAAATAAGGTACCAGTTTGGCTCATTTTAAACTTAAACAATTCCCATCTCCTAGTAAATCTTGTGTTCTCGTTGTGATCTCTACTATTATTATACAACATTTATATGGTTGAATTAAAGTATAATTGCTTAATGATAAATTGAAAAGTGAAAAACAACATCATTAGAAGTAATTATCAATTTTCAAAAATATTGTTCTATTATTTGTTGCACTAGAAAAATCAGCAAAGAGTTCTTATGTAGTTATTAGGTTGGAGAGCCTGGATTGCAACAAAGGATAGTGTGCCTATTTTTGTAAAATGTATTTGTAACACCCTGGGTTTTGAGACCCCATATTAAATAATGTATTGTTACATTGTTGAGAGGCCCGAGTGCCCAAACAATTATTAAAAGGCTAGTGCGCCCAAGAAATGCAATGTTTTGATCATTATTAATAAAAAATACATCATTGGTTGCTAGACAAACAAGGACTAGAGTTATAGGGATCTATGATTCCACAAGAGAGGGAGCTTGAAGGGCTAAGCATTGCATTTATATTTTATTCTCCATTTTTCTTAATGTAGAATAACAGTTACATGAGCTTCTTGGGGGAAGGCCATGAGGTTCTTGATTCCTAAGAGTTACATAAACTTGTCCCTGGCCTGTTGGGGGGGTTTTCTCTCTCTCTCTCACTCTTGTTCTTATTTTGGTTCTACTTCTGGTCACCTCACTCATTCTCTCTCTCACTCCCATTCTTGTTCTAGTTCTGTTGTTGGTCGCCTCACTCGTTCACTCACTCACTCATCCGTTCATGCATGCAATCCATTTCTCTTTGTTCTCACATTTCGTGGAGATCTCAATCCATTCATTTTCATCACCCACTCATTTTTTCTCATCCATGTATTGGCTTGGGAAAGGAAGACAGACTACTAAAGAGAATCCATGGTATTTTTGGATGTAGAGATTGTTGGTGTAATCCAACCATGATTTAAGGCTCACATGTCTGAGATTCTTGGCCTGTGTCCAAATTTTCTCACATCTTCGAGTCCTGAGAGTCCTAGCATGGAGATTCTAGACCAACTTCACTGGATCCCTAGAAGGAGAAAGAATTACCAAGGGATTACATGGAAGAGAAGGGTGGGGGTCCATCCTCTTGGGTTGTGCAGGCTGGGTAGAAGAGAGTTAGGTACTTGGATTGTTGTGGGTGATGGGAAGCTTGTGAGAGCTTGAGTGTTGACTAGTTTGGGAAGCCAAGTAATACTCTGGAACCATCCTTGTGGATTCATATCCCTAGCTCAGGGGTGACATTGTTGTTGAGACTTGGAAAAATAATGTCTACGGTTGGGTGGAACGTCCTTGGTCTGCAACCAGTCGATGGTTCTCTTCTATAAAAGATAATTTCTCTCTGTTATGGTATTATTTACCCATGTATGAATTATTTTCATTGTGTATTTATTTATCGTTGAATTTGATATGTTTAGAGTATGCATGATTGTTGTTTATTGTTGTGCATGTCGTTTAATTCCTTTTTTTATGCGTCTTTATTAATTTGAAAGGTATTTGTAAGAGAAAGAAGTCTGAGAGTGGGCTTGAAGTAGTATAGCCCATCCTGTGGGTGGATGGGTATGCTATAGTTTGGTATTAGAGCCCAGTTCAAATACTAATCCTGGATGGGCTATGTAAATCGAGATTGAAGCAAAAGTTTCAAAGAGAAATTGAGTTGTAGAGTGCCAAAAGGTGATGAGAGTTCACCTTAACAGTGTTTGAAAGCTTAGGAGGTGTAGCGGTTCAGAAAACTGTGATAGCCATAGGATCTATTCGGGAAGGTTACAAATCCTTCACAACCATCAGATATGGAAAAGAGCGTGGAGGTTAAAACCTCAATTCCTCCGGACTTTGCTGCTTTGGAAGTTTCAAGTTCCTTGTCATAAAATAAGCCTGAATCACTAAAGATCCAAAGTCCCAGAGTGAATCTACGTCATATATCACTGGGAAGAGTATCGAGCCATTGGATTGGACCAAGGACATGTCTGGGCCATTGGATCAAGCATAGATCAAAAGGTGAAGAAAAGTGGAGAATATCATACTCTAGTCGTACTATCTGCATGCGAGAAAGTGTGAGTCGTAGATCTCACATCAGTTCATAAATTCGGCACTCCAAGAGAAGCGATCCCTTAAGATTCTAGAAATAAAGCCTCCCAAATTTTCGAAATCCAGAGTAAATTTGGACCATTTGTGTTTGGGGACATGTGTCCGCAGATAAACCTATTTGGGAATTCAATGTTCGGGGGATTTGTGGTGTAGTGTGGAGAAGTCTCTCAAAGTTCCGAAGTCCCGAAGTACCAAAGTCACGAGGTAATGGAGTTATTTGGCCTGCTGATGTCACCTAGGGTGATGTGATCACACTTGATGCTTTCCATGTGTCGTCGTGTTTCATGTTTTTCAAAGACTGTTTGTGCCAGTTAGTATATGACACGTGTCACCCGTCAGATAGGGCCACATGTTTGTTCCCTATTTTTTTCACGTAGCACCCCTTGGTGCTTATTTACTGACAAAGACTCCAGGAGTTCACCAATTCAACATTTGAAAGGAATGAAGTGTGATGAAGGTGAAACCTCCTGAAGCTCCAAAGAGTGGAGTAAATCCTTACTGTTGATTGAGAGAGGATATGTGGCAGTAGATATCGTAGTCTGGAGACTTGGCACAACAAAGGATTCAAGGCATAAGAAGTTGGGGTTGAGGACTCTCGAAGGCTAGATTCCATCTCAACGATTGATTATAGTGGACACGTAGCGCCATATCCCAAGGTCTGGAGACTTGGTACTTCAGAGGAATTGAGTTGCATGTTGATTTGTGTAGAGAACTCCCAAAGGCCAGAATTAATCTAGAATGATGATAGGGAGATGATAAGTGGAGGAAGGAGAGGATTTCCAGTAATTCAACACTCCAGGAGATATGTGGAGAGGTGATTTGGAAATCCCCAAAGCACGAAGCAACGAAGAAAATCCTAGCCATTGATCGGGAGAGGATACATGGCAACAAATCCTGCAGTCTAGAGACTTGGAACTCTAGAAGGATTGACAGTGTGGATGGTCTAGAACTCCTGAATCTAGGAGTCCCAAAGATCCTATTGATTGTAGATATAAACAATGAATGAGGATCATCGATCAATGCATCCTTCGAGTATTCGTAAATTCGACGTTGGGAGAATAGAGGTGTGTAGGTGCAAATTTCTCTAAAGCCCAAAATTATGAAGTCACATAATACAAAGGTGACGTGGCATGATGATGTCACCTAGGGTGATGTGGACCACCGTACGCATGCCACACATCCATCTGTTTCATGTGTTTGATAGGTCATTTGTCAATGGAAATCTGACATGCGTCAATAGTTGATTGGGCCACACATCACCTCCATATTGCTGACACGTAGCACCCTGGGTGCACCGTACTAAGTGAGTAATGCAATCGATTTCAATAAAACTATTTAAATCAACCCACAGACCTACAACAATTGTTAGATCTACAAATCTACGGTGGAGATTTGTTTTAATATTCCAGTGTAATATTAAAGTTCGAAACAATAATCATATTTCAAATGCATAACACTGTATTTCATAAACATTGCGGGTCCGCAAAAGGTAGGATCCACCACTAGGATTTATAATCTCCGCAATGAATATAGTTAGTTTGATCTACGATTAAATTTCAAATTCAAAAAAAAATTGTATTGAATTTAAATTATGGGTATAGGTCCCGACGTTAACACGTGTGCATATACAATCTTCTCAATGGATTATGACCATCGATCTCAACCCTCGATCGATTTTAAACCACACACACACACACACACACTATATATATATATATATATATATTCTTCATGAATTGAAAGGACTTGTAACCTTGTTTGCAAATTTTGTTCGTCATATGCTTAACTCTGACAAAATGGTCACTTGCACATTTTGCAGGATTAAGGGGTTTAAACATACTAGCTCAAAATGAATATTTGAGAAATGGAAGAAGGTGAGGGAGGATCTAGCCATGATAAAGAGGTAAAATTCTAGAATACTAGAGTTGGTAATGCAGAGACATAATCCAATGGACGCAAGGGTCGAGGGGAGCAAGAAACATTGATAGAAAATGTAAGTAGCCTGAAAATAGAAGTGCATAGCTACAAGGCAGACAATGAGAGGCTAATGAGAGATTGAAGTCAGATAAATGCCCGAGTTCTACAGAGATTAAATCAGTTGCAAGGACAAGAAAAGAATGGCTTAAAGCAAGAGGAAGAAGGTAGGTATCATGAAATAAGAGATGATCATGAAAGAGTTGGTTATTCCAGGAGTGCTAGCAGTGCTCATAGACATTACTCACCTCCTTACTCAAAAAGAAGGTCTTATGCATTTGAATATTCTATAATAAGTCTAGAGGTGTCTCCTGTTAGGCACCAAAGAAGGAGACATGAAGTGGACAATTTGCAAGGAGAGATGAGTAAGCTGAAGCAACTATTCTTTGATGGTGAAAGGGAAAGGGAAGATGATGCTAAAGCATGGTTTCTTAGACTCAAGAGATATTTCCAATTGCATGACTATTCATCAAACCTAGAAGCCATAATTTCCACCTACCACTTACATGGGAAAGATGTTATGTGGTGGTACCAACTGAAGAAAGTTGAACATATTAATGAGAATAGGATCACTTGGAAACAGTTCAAGAAATATTTTCAGAAGGAGTACCTCTCAGAGCATTTCTATGACAAGAAAATGCAAGAGTTCTTTGAACTTAGGCTGGGAAGCATGATTATGGAAGAATATGAGAAGAAATTCTTGGGGATGTTAAATTATGTTGAATTCATAAAAGATGAAAAGGTGAAAATACAAAGGTTTTTGAGTGGACCGTCATCCTTTTATAAAGAAAAGATTCGGTATGATGAGCACAAAACATTGACTGAGACCATCAGGAAGGATAAGTACATGTATGAGAAAGGATAGGGTAGAGAATCCATGCAAAAATATTTGAAGGATAAGAAGAAGGAGAAGTTTGATCAGAGAAGAAGGGATTCAAACCTCCTTTCAATAGAAATGAGCCTAATAAAAATCATCAAGACAAGTATGCTAAGGATGAATCCAAGAAAGAAGACTCCTTGGGAAAAAGGGGAAGACCACCAATACAATGTTGGGGATGCAAGGAAGATCACTTATACAAGGATTTCCCTCATAGAAAGGACAGACTGAAGATTGTGCACAACATCCAAGGGGATACAATAGTCGAAGACATGGGAAACATTTATGCAACCTTATATGATCAACAAGTAGAATACCAATTCAATATGATCGAGGTGGAAGGTAAGATCATTAATCATCCTGTTGCTATTTTAGTTGATTAAGGATAAATTCATTGTTACATTGATCCTGATATAGTGGATAGATTACATTTGGAGAAAAGTGAGCTTGGGAAATCAAGTTTGGTTAAACTAGCCACTGGAACCAAAAGGAGAATCCATGATATGGTTAGAGGTTGTTCCATAAGTCTTAATGGTGTGAACACTAGTGGTCTAAATATCATACCATTGGGGTCTTATGATATTCTAATTGGAATGGATTGGTTGGAAAAGAATCATGTTGTCCTAGATTGTCATAGCAAGCCATTTACATGTCTTGATGGAGATGGAAAACAGAGCACCGTGAAAGGTGTGCCAAGACCCATCTCTATAAGGGAGATTTTAGCCTTACAACTGAAGAGATGTTTCAGAAAGGGGTGTGAGTTGTATGTAGCCCATGTGGAGGAGAGGAAAAAGACAAAGGGGCCAAGCCTTGAAGATTTTATGATACTGCAAGAATTCAAGGATGTATTATAGGAAATACTAGGGTTTCCACCAAAAAGGGAAATAGATTTCTCTATTGATTTAGTGCCAGGAGATCCCTTGGTGTCAAAAACACCTTACAGAATGAGCACACCAGAGTTAAAAGAATTACAAATGTAGTTGCAGGAATTGCCGAAGAAAGGGTACATATGCCCAAGTGTTTCACCTCGGGGAGCACTAATACTCTTTGTCAAAAACAAGGATGGGACCTTGAGGTTGTGTATTGAATTTCTATAGTTGAATAATTATACTATAAAGAATAAGTATCCTTTACCCATAAGTAATGATCTTTTTGATCAACTAAGAGGAGAAAATACATTTTCAAAGATAGACTTGAGATTAGGATACCATCAGGTAAGAATCAAAGAAGAAGACATTCATAATAAAACTTTTAGAACCAGGTATGGGCATTATGAATTTTTAGTGGTGCCTTTTGGATTGTCCAATGCACCAACCATCTTTATGTTCTTAATGAATGTAATATTCAAATATTATTTGGATAAGTTTGTCATAGTATTCCTGTATGACATACTTGTCTATTCTAAGTCATAGGAAGAGCATGAACATCACCTAATATTGGCATTGCAAGTGCTGAGGGAACATCATTTGTATGCCAATATGAGTGAGTGTTATTTTTATCAATAAAATATCCATTACTTGGGGCACATTATTTCGGAATAGGGTATAGCAGTGGATCCAAGAAATATTGAAGCCATTAGAGGATGGCCAACGCCCAGGAATGTTTCATAAGTCATATCGTTTATGGGGTTAGTTGGTTACTACATAAGGTTTATAGCATGGTTCTCTAATATTGCTCATCCCATCACTTATTTTCAAAAGAAGTTAATTAAATTTGAATGGATATCTCAATGTGAAGAGAAATTTAATTTGTTGAAGGAGTTACTCACTAGTGCACCTGTGTTAAAGATTGCTGACCCAAATGAAAGTTTTGTGGTATGTACATATACATGTAAGGAGGACTTGGTGGAGTCCTCACTCAAAATGGACATGTCATTGGTTATGAGTCCTCCTACATTAAATATGTGGAGGCATTATCTCATGGGAAAGAGATTTTAATTAAGAACATACCTCCATGGTTTGAAGTATCTTTTTGAACAACCAACTTTGAATTCTAGGAAAACAAGATGGATGGAATTTTTAAGTGAATACGAATTTGATATCAATCATATAAAAGGAAAAGAAAATAAAGTTATCAATGCACTTAGTAAAAGAGTACATCTCATGCATGCTACAACTATCAATATGCATCAATCAGACTTGAAGAGCAGAATTTTAGATGTTGTTGTTACAGATCAACATTACCTATAAGTAAGGGAAAGCTTACAACAAAGAGATGTACAAAAGAAAATGAAAGAGTATGATATAAAGGAACATGGATTATTTATGCATAAAAATAGAACTTATGTTCCTAGTTTCGGAGAACTTAGGAATTTGGTATTAAAGGAAATGCATAATGTTCCATATGCTGGACATCCCGATTACCAGAAAACAATTACAACAGTAAGAATCCAATTATTTTGGCCAGGTATGAAAAATGATCTTTCTAATTACATCAACACATGTATGGAATTTTAGAAAGTGAAGGTTGTGCATAGACACCTAGCAGGTTTGCTACAACCATTACCAATCCCAGAGAATAAATGGGAAGTGATAAACATTGATTTTATAACTAAATTTCTCTATACATTTAGGAAACACGATTCAATCATGGCAGTGGTTGATAAATTGAAAAAGGTTGTTCATTTTTTTCCTGTGAAAACAACTTATACAACAACTAATATTGCAGAAATTTACATGAAGGAAATTGCTATGTTGCATGGCATACTTAGGACAATTGTCTCAAACAGAGACACAAAGTTTACTTTGAATTTCTGGAAGGGATTATTTAAAGGATTTGGTACAAAATTGAACTTTAGCACAACATACCATCCGTAGTCAGATGGGAATATAGAGAGGGTCAACCGAGTAATTGAAGACATGTTGAGAATGTATGTGATGGATAAGCCATCTAAGTGGGAAGATTACTTGCACTTGGTTGATTTTACCTATAATAATGGGTATCAAGCTTCCTTGAGGATGAGCAAATTTGAAGCTTTGTATGGTAGAAAATGCAGTACTCCAGTAAGCTGGGATAACCCAACAGATAGAGTGGAACTTGGGCCAGAGTTGCTCAAGGATATGGAAGACCAGATGGTGAAGATTAAGAAAAATTTAAAGGCATCTCATGATAGACAAAAAGTTTATGCCGATAAGAATAAGACAACAAGGGAATTTAAAGTGGGGGAGCATGTGCTTTTGAAAGTAAATCCCAAGAAGATCTCTTTGAAGTTGGGTAGCTGTACAAAGCTAGAAGCCATATTCTGTGGTCCATTTGAGATATTGGACAGAATAGGGTCAGTTGCATACATGATTGCATTGCCTATTTCCATGAATGTGCATAATGTATTTCATGTCTCTTTGATAAATAAATATGTACATGATCATAACCATGTTATTTATTGGCGTCTGATTCAGGTAGAGACATAGGGATACTTTTAGGTCCTGCTAGTGTGAATATTGGACAAAAAATTCAAAATTCTCTGGAATCGAGTTATAGAGTTGGTAAAAGTTCAGTGGAATTGCTACAGTCCTGAAGATGCTACCTGGGAGCATGAAGATTCCATACAGGAAGAGTACTTGCAAATTTTTGAATAAATTTTGGAATTTTGATTCATGTTTGTATATGCACTGAGGACAGTGCCAAAATAAGGGGGAGGGGATGTAACACCCCAGGTTTTGAGCCCCCATATTAAATAATGTATTGTTACATTGCTAAGAGGCCAGAGTTCCCAAACAATTATTAAAACGCCAGTGTGCCCAAGAAATGTAATGTTTTGATCATTATTAATAATAAATACATCATTGGCTGCTAGACTGACAAGGACTAGAGTTATAGGTGGGTAGGATTGCACAAGAGAGGGGGATTGAGGGGCTAAGCATTTTATTTTATATTTTATTCTCCATTTTGCTTAATGGAGAATAAAAATTATGTGAGCTTCTTGGGGGAAGGCCATGAGGTTCTTGATTCCTAAGAGTTACATAAACCCATCCCTGGCTTGTTGGGTGGGTTCGTTCTCTCTCTCACTCCCATTCTCATTATGGTTCTGTTGCTGGTCACCTCAATCATTCTCTCTCTCACTCTCGTTCTCGTTCTGGTTCTATTGTTGGTCGCATCACTCATTCACTCACTCACTCACTCATTCGTTCATGCATGCAGTCCATTTATCTTTGTTCTCACCTTTTGTGGAGATCTCACTCCATTCATTTATGTCACCCACTCATTTTTCCTCATCCGTGTCTTGGCTTGGGAAAGGAAGACAAAATACTGAAGAGAATCCATGGTATCGTTGGATGTAGAGATTGTTGGTGTAATACAACCATGATTTGAGGCTTGCATGTCTGAGATGCTTAGCCTGTGTCCAATGTTTCTCACATCTGCGACTCCTGAGAGTCCCAACATGGAGATTCTAGACCAACTACATTGGATCAATGGAAGGGGAAGGACTTCCCGAGGGACTGCGTGGAAGACAAGGGTGGGGGTCCATCCTCTTAGGTTGTGCAGGCTGGGTAGAAGAGAGTTAGGTACTTGGATTGTTTTGGGTGATGGTAAGCCCGTGAGAGCTTGAGTGTTGACTAGTTTGGGAAGCCGAGTAATACTCTGGAACCGTCCTTGTGGATTCATATCCATAGCTCAGGGGTGACATTATTGTTGAGTCTTAGAACAATAGTGTCTATGGTTGGGTGGAACGTCCTTGTTATGTATCCAGTCGATGGTTCTCTTCTATAAAAGATAAGTGCTCTCTATTATGGTATTATTTACCCATGTATGAATTATTTCTGTTGTGTATTTATTTATTGTTGAATTTGATATGTTTAGAGTATGCATGATTGTTGTTTATTGTTGTGCATGTCGTTTAATTCCTTTTTTTATGCATATTTATTAATTTGAAATGTATTTTTAAGAGAAAGAAGTCCGAGAGCGGGCTTGAAGTAGCATATCCCATCCTGTGGGTGGATGGTTATGTTACAGTTTGGTATCAGAGCCCAGTTCAAATACTAATTCTAGATGGGCTGTGTAAATCGAGATTGGAGCAAAAGTTTCAAAGAGAAATTGAGTTGTAGAGAGCCAGAAGGTGATGAGAGAGCACCTTAACAGTGTTTGAAAGCTCAGGAGGTGTAGTGGTTTGGGAAACTGTGATGGCCAAAGGATATATTTGGGAAAGGGTCTAAATCCTTCACAACCGTCAGATCTGGAAAAGAGCGCGAAGGTTAAAACCTCAATTCCTCCAGACTTCACTACTTTGGCAGTTTCAAGTTCCTTGTCATAAAAGAAGCCTGAATCCATGAATCTCCAAAGTCCCACAGTGAATCTACGTCATATATCACTGGGAGGATTACCTATCCATTGGATTGGGCCAAGGATAGGTCTGGGCCATTGGATCAAGCATAGATTAGGAGGCGAAGCAAAGTGGAGAATATCATACTCCAGTCGTACGATCTGTGTGTGAGAAAGTGTGAGTCATAGATCTCACATCGGTTCATAAATTCGACACTTTGGGAGAAGTGATCCCTTAATATTCTAGAAAGAAAGTCTCCCGAAGTCCCAAAATATAGATTAAATATGGACCATTTGTGTTTGGGGACACGTTTCCACAGATCAACCTATTTGGGAATTCAATGTTTGGGGGATTTGTGGTGTAGTGTGGAGAAGTCTCCCAAAGTTCCGAAGTCCCGAAGTACCAAAGTCATGAGGTAATGGAGTGATTTGGCCTGTTGATGTCAACTAGGGTGATGTGATCACACTTGATGCTTGCCATGTGTCGTTGTGTTTCATGTTTTTTAAATACCTTTTGTGCCAATTAGTATATGACACGTGTCACCCATCAGATAGGGCCACATGGTCGTTCCCTATTTTTTCCACTTAGCACCCCTTGGTTCTTATTTACTGACGAAGACTCTAGGAGTTCACCAATTCGGTGTTCAAAAGGAATGAAGTGTGATGAAGGTGAAACCTCCTGAATCTCCAAAGAGTGGAGTAAATCCTCACTATTGATCGAGAGAGGATACGTGGCAGTAGATCCTGTAGTCCGGAGACTTGGCACAACAAAGGATTCAAGGCATAAGAAGTTGGGGTCAAGGAATCTCAAAGGCCAGAGTTCATCTCAACCATTGATTAAAGTGGACACGTGGCACCAAATCCCAAGGTATGGAGACTTGGTACTCTAGAGGAATTGAGTTGCATGTACTCTAGAGGAAGGAGGGGATCTCCAGTAATTCAACACTCCGAGAGATACGTGGAGAGGTGATTTGGAAAGCCCCAAATCCCAGAGCATCGGATAAAATCCTAGCCATTGATCAGGAGAGGATACATGACAACATAGCTTGCAGTCCAAAGACTTGGAACTCTAGAAGGATTGATAGTGTGGATGGTCTGGAAATCCCAAAGCTCAGAGTCCCAGAGCTCCTATTGACTATAGATATAAACAATGAATGAGGATCATCGATCAATGCATCCTTTGAGTATTTGTATATTTGACGTTGGGAGAATAGAGGTGTGCAGGTGCAAATTTCTCCGAAGCCAGAAATTTTGAAGTCACATAATACGAAAGTGACGTGGCATGCTGATGTAACCTAAGGTGATGTGGACCACTGTACACATGCCATGTGTCCATCTATTTCTTGTGTTTGACAGGTCATTTGTGCCAATGGAAATATGACATGCGTCAATAGTTGATTGGGCCACGCGTCACCTCCATATTGCTGACACGTAGCACCCCGGGTGCACTGTACTAAGTGAGTAATGCAATCGATGTCAATAAAACTATTTAAATCAACCCACAAACCTATAACAATTGTTATATATACAGATCTATGGTGGATATTTGGTTTAATATTCCAGCGTAATATTAAAGTTCCAAACAATAATTGGATTTCAAATGTATAACATTGTATTTCATAAAAATTACAGGTCCGCAAAAGGTAGGATCCACCACTAGGATTTACAATCTTTGCAATGAATATGGATCGTTTGATCTATGATCAGATTTCAAACTCAAAAAAAAATTGTATTGAATTTAAATTATGGGTACAGGTCCTGATGTTAGCCCATGTGCATATTCAATCTCCGCAATGGATTATGACCGTCGATCTTAGCCCTCGACCGATTTTAAAACACACACACACACACACACANAATATATATATATATATATATATATATATATATATATATATATATATCTATTCTTCATGATATGAAAGGACTTGTAACCTTGTTTGCAAATTTTGTTCGTCATACGCTTAACTCTGACAAAATGGTCACTTGCACATTTTGCATAATTAAGGGGTTTAAACATACCATCTCAAAATTCATATTTGAGAAATGGAAGAAGGTGAGGGAGCCTCTAGCCATGATAAAGAGGTCGAAGTCCAGAATACCAGAGTTGGTAATGCAGAGACATAATCCAATGGACGCAAGGGCCGAGGGGAGCAAGAAACATTGATAGAAAATGTAAGAAGCCTGAAAATAGAAGTGCATAGCTACAAGGCCGACAATGAGAGGCTGATGAGAGATAAAATTTAGATAAATTCTCAAGTGCTACAGAGATTAAATCAATTGCAAGGACAAGAAAAGAATGGCTCAAATCAAGAGGAAGAAGGCATGTATCATGAAATAAAAGATGATTGTGGAAGAGTTGGTTATTCCAGGAGTGCTAGCAGAGCTCATAGACATCACTCACCTCCTTACTCAACAAGAAGGTCTTATGCATTTGAATATTCTATAAGCAGTCCAGAGGTGTCTCCTGTTAGGCACCAAAGAAGGAGACATGAAGTGGATAGTTTGGAAGGAGAGATGAGTAAGTTGAAGCAAGCATCCTTTGATGGTGAAAGGGAAAGGGAAGATGATGTTGAAGCATGGTTGCTTGGACTCAGGAGATATTTCCAATCACATGACTATTCATCAAATCTAGAAGCCAGAATTTTCACCTACCATTTACATGGGAAAGATGTTATGTGGCGGGACCAACTGAAGAAAGTTGAACAAACTAATGAGAATAGGATGACTTGGAAGTAGTTCAAGAAATATTTTCAGGAGTACCTCTTAGAGAATTTCTATGGAAGAATATGAGAAGACATGACTATGGAAGAATATGAGAAGACATTCTTGGGGATGTTAAAGTATGTTGGATTCATAAAAGATGAAAAGGTGAAAATACAAAGGTTTTTGAGTGGATTGTCATCCTTTTATAAAGAAAATATTCAGTATGATGAGCCCAAAAAATTGACTGAGACCATTAGGAAGGCTAAGTACATGTATGAGAAAGGATAGGGTATAGAATCCATGCAAAAATATTTTAAGGATAAGAAGAAGGAGAATTCTGATCAAAGGAAGAAGGGATTCAAACCTCCTTTCAATAGAAATGATCCTAGTAAAAATCATCAAGACCAGTATGCTAAGGATGAATCCAAGAAAGAAGACTCCTTGGGAAAAAGGGGAAGACCACCAATCCAATGTTGGGGATGCAAGGAATATCACTTGTACAAGGATTTCCCACATAGAAAGGACATATTGAAGACCATGCACAACATCCAAGAGGATACAATAGTCGAAGACATGGGAAATTTTTATGCAACCTTAGATGATCGACAAGCAGAATACTAATTCAATATGCTCGAGATGGAAGGTAATATCATTAATCACCCTGTTTCTATTTTAATTGATTCAGGAGAAATTCATTGTTACATTGATCCTAATATAGTGGATAGATTACATTTGGAGAAACATAAGCTTGGGAAATCAAGTTTGGTTTAGCTAGCGACTAGAACCAAAAGGAGAATCCATGATATGGTTAGAGGTTGTTCCATAAGTCTTAATGGTGTGAACACTAGTGTTGATCTAAATATCATACCATTGGGGTCTTATGATATTCTAATTGGAATGGATTGGTTGGACAAGCATAATGTTGTCTTAGATTGTCATAGCAAGACATTTACATGTCTTGATGGATATGGAAAACAGAGCACCATGAAAGGTGTGCCAAGACCCATCTCTATCAGGGAGATTTCAACCTTACAATTGAAGAGATTTTTTAGAAAGGGGTGTGAATTGTATGTAGCCCATGTGGAGGACATGAAAAAGACAAAGGGGCCAAGACTTGAATATTTTACGATACTGCAAGAATTCAAGGATGTATTCTAGTAAATACTAGGGTTGCCACCAAAAAGGGAAATAGATTTCACTATTAATTCAGTGCCAGGAGCTGCCTTGGTGTCAAAAACACCTTACAGAATGAGCACACCAGAGTTAAAAGAATTACAAATGCAGTTGGAGGAATTTCTGAAGAAAGGGTACATATGCCCAAGTGTTTCACCTCGGGGAGCACCAATACTCTTTGTCAAAAACAAGGATGGGACCTTGAGGTTGTGTATTGACTTTCGATAGCTGAATAATTCTACTATAAAGAACAAGTATCCTTTATCCAGAATTGATGACCTCTTTAATCAACTGAGAGGAGAAAATACATTTTCAAAGATAGACTTTAGATCAGGATACCATCAGGTAAGAATCAAAGAAGAATACATTCATAAGACAACTTTTAGAACCAGGTATGGGCATTATGAATTTTTAGTGGTGCCTTTTGGATTGTCCAATGCACCAACCATCTTTATGTGCTTAATGAATGACATATTCAAATATTATTTGGATAAGTTTGTCATAGTATTCCTGGATGACATACTTTTCTATTCTAAGTCAGAGGAAGAGCATGAACATCACCTAATATTGGTATTGCAAGTGTTGAGGGAACATAAGTTGTATGCCAAGCTAAGTAAGTGTTCTTTTTATCAAGAACATATCCATTACTTGGGGCACATTATTTTGGAATAGGGTGTAGCAGTGGATCTAGAAAATATTGAAGCCATTAGAGGATGGCCAACACCTAGGAATGTTTCAAAAGTCATATCTTCTATGGGGTTAGTTGGTTACTACATAAGGTTTATAGCATGGTTCTCTAAGATTGCTCATCCCATCACTTCTTTGCAAAAGAAGGTAATTAAATTTTCAATGGGCATCTCAATGTGAAGAGAAATTTAATTTGTTGAAGGAGTTACTCAATAATGCACCTGTGTTAAATATTCTTGACCCAAATGAAAGTTTTGTCGTATGTACATATACATGTAAGGAAGGACTTGGTGGATTCCTCACTCAAAAAGGACATGTCATTGGTTATGAGTCCAGAAAGATTAAGGAACATGAGAAGAACTATGCCACACATGACTTGGATCTTGTTGCCATTGTTCATGCATTGAAGATGTGGAGGCATTATCTCATGGGAAAGAGATTTGAATTAAGAACATACCACCATGGTTTGAAGTATATTTTTGAACAACAAACTTTGAATGACGGGAAAACAAGATGGTGGAATTTTTAAGTGAATACGACTTTGATATCAGGCATATGAAAGGAAAAGAAAATAAAGTTGTCGATGCACTTAGTAGAAGAGTACATTTCATGCATGCTACAACTGTCAGTATGCATCAATCAGACTTGAAGAGAAGAATTTTAGATGTTGTTGTTACATATCAACATTATCTATGAGTAAGGGAAAGCTTACAACAAAGAGATGTACAAAAGAAAATGAAAGAGTATGAGATAAAGGAACATGGATTATTTGTGCATAAAAATAGAATTTATGTTCCTAGTTCCAGAGAACTTAGGAATTTGGTATTAAAGGAAATGCATAATGTTCCATATGTTGGACATCCTAGTTACCAGAAAACAATTACAACAATAAGAAGCCAATTCTTTTGGCCGGGGATGAAAAAGGATCTTGCTGATTACATCGACAGATGTATGGAATTTCATAAAGTGAAGGTTGAGCATAGACACCTAGCAGGTTTTCTACAACCATTACCAATCCTAGAGAAGAAATGGGAAGTGATAACCATTGATTTTATAACTAAATTTCTCTAGACAACTAGGAAACACGATTCAATCATGTTAGTGGTTGATAAATTGACAAAGGCTGCTCATTTTGTTCCTATGAAAACAACTCATACAACAACTAATATTGCAGAAATTTAAATGAAGGAAATTTTTATATTGCATGGGATACCTAGGACAATTGTCTCAAACAAAGACACAAAGTTTACTTTGAATTTCTGGAAGGGTTTATTTAAAGGATTTGTTACAAAACTGAAATTTAGCACAACATGCCATCCATATTCAGATGGGAAGACAAAGTGGGTCAACCCAGTAATTGAAGACATGTTGAGAATGTATGTGATGGATAAGCCATATAAGTGGGAAGATTACTTGCACTTGGTTGAGTTTGTCTATAATAATGGGTATCAAGCTTCATTGAGGATGAGCCCATTTGAATCTTTGTATGGTAGAAAATGCAGTACTCCAGTAAGCTGGGATAACTTGACAGATAGAGTGGTACTTGGGCCAGAGTTTCTCAAGGATATGGAAGAACAGATGGTTAAGATTAAGAAAAATTTAAAGGCATCTCATGATAGACATAAATTTTATGCCGATAAGAATAATACAACAAGGGAATTTAAAGTGGGGGAGCATGTTCTTTTGAAAGTAAATCCCAAGAAGAGCTCTTTGAAGTTGGGTAGCTGTACAAAGCTGGAAGCCATATTCTGTGGTCCATTTGAGATATTGGATAGAATAGGGACAATTGCATACATGATTGCATTGCCTATTTCCATGAATGTGCATAATGTATTTCATGTCTCTTTGATAAATAAATATGTACATGATCCTAACCATGTTATTTATTGGCGTCTGATTCAGGTAGAGACAGAGGGATACTTTCAGGTCCAGCTAGTGTGAATATTGGACAAAAAATTCAAAATTCTTTGGAATCGAGTTATAGAGCTGGTAAAAGTTCAGTGGACTTGCTACAGTCCTGAAGATCCTACTTGGGAGCATGAATATTCCATGCAGGAAGAGTACCCCCAAATTTTTGAATAAATTTTGGAATTTCGATTCATGTTTGTATATGCACCGAGGACAGTGCCAAAATAAGGGGGAGGGGATGTAACACCGCAGGTTTTGAGCCCCCATATTAAATAATGTATTGTTACACTGCTAAGAGGCAAAAGTGCCCAAACAATTATTAAAATGCCAGTGTGCCCAAGAAATGTAATGTTTTGATCATTATTAATAATAAATACATCGTTGGCTGCTAGAGGGAAAAGGACTAGAGTTATAGGTGGCTATCATTCCATAAGAGAAGAGGGCTTGAGGGGCTAAGCATTTTATTTTATATTGTATTCTCCATTTTACTTAATGGAGAATAAAAATTATGTGAGCTTCTTGGGGGAAGGCCATGAGGTTCTTGATTCCTAAGAGTTACATAAACCCATCCCTGGCTTGTTGGGCGGGTTCGTTCTCTCTCTCACTCCCATTCGCGTTCTGGTTCTATTGTTGGTCACCTCAATCGTTCTCTCTCTCACTCTCATTCTGGTTCTGGTTCTATTTTTGGTCACTTCACTCGTTCACTCACTCATTTGTTCACGCATGCACTCCATTTATATTTGTTCTCACCTTTCGTGGAGATATCACTCCATTCATTTCCATCACCCACTCATTTTTCCTAATCTATGTCTTGGCTTGGGAAAGGAAGACAGACTGTTGAAAAGAAGCCATGGTATTGTTTCTTGTAGAGATTGCTGGTGTAATCCAACCATGATTTGAGGCATGCATGTCTGAGATGCTTGGCATGTGTCTAGATTGTCTCACAGTTGTGAGTCCTGAGGGTCCCAACATGGAGATTTTGGACCAGCTTCACTGGATCCCTGTAAGGGGAAGTAATTCCTGAGGGACTGCATGGAAGAGAAGGGTGGGGGTCCATCCTCTTGGGTTATGCAGGCTGGGTAGAAGAGAATTGGTTTCTTGGATTGTTGTGGGTGTTGGGAATCATGTGAGAGCTTGAGTGCTGAATGGTTTGGGAATTCAAGTAACACTTTGAAACTGTCCTTGTGGATTCATAGCCTTGGATCAGGGGTGACATTGTTGTTGAGACTTGGAGCAATAGTGTCTACAATTTGGTGTAACGTCCTTGGTCTGTATCCAATTGGTGGTTCTCTTCTATAAAATATAAGTGATCTATGTTATCGTATTAATTACCTGTGTATGAATTATTTCCACTATGTATTTATTTATTATTGAATTCAATATGTTTAGAGTATGCATGCTTGTTGTTTATTGTTGTGCATGTCGTTTAGTTCCTTTATTTTATGCATCTTTATTAATTTAAAAGGTATATGTAAGAGAAAGAAGTCTGAGAGCGGGCTTGAAGTAGCGTAGCCAGTCCTGTGGGTGGCTGGGTATGTTACAATATTGCACTTAGATATTTAAAAAAAAATATCACTGTGCACAGACCAATCAGATGAAAAGAGACAGGGGGGTTAAAACTCTACTAGAGTGGGAAAGGGGTGTGAAGCTTAAAGGGAATATTTTAATAATAATTCCAAAAGTATATTTATGGGATAGGTATTTATCCTAAGTTCCTAAGGAATAACAATGGGTCACCAAGTGGAGCTAAGTTAGCTCTTAAGATGACAACTGTCTAGTTATAATCATGAAAATATATTGTTGAGACTTAGTGTATTTCAAGAATTCATCCATTCCTTCATTAGGCATAACAAATTTTCTCTCTGAGGCATATGTATCTTGTTGTAACTTGCTGCCATCACATAACCCTATGCTTGGGAAGGCCTATACACTATTGAAGAGGTAGGTTGTTAGGCCTATGTTTTTCAAAGAAGTGGGTTGTTAGACCCATGTTTGTTGAATAAATGGGTCATCAGGCCCATGAGCATTCTCTCCATGTGGGAGAATTGTTGGGAATTTATTTCCTAAAGTGCCCAGTTGTAGCTACAAAGCTCTGATACTTGATGTCCGATCTGTTGTTGAAGCCCTGGAAGGGAAGTGGGCTAGCCGAAGGACTGTTGAGCAGAGAAGGCACACTTCTTGGGGTGGGACATACATGTGGGGAATAAAGAACTGTAGTATGTTTGTTAGGGTTGGCACCTTTGGCTGAGTGATTTTACTGTTGATAGACCTTAGCTTGGATTAGGAACCCTTTTTCCAGGTGGATATTTATCCCTATCTCAGGGGTGACCTGCTGCTGAATTTATGAGAAACATAATCTATGGCTGGGAGGAACGTCTAAGGACTGTGCGCAGTTGGTGTATTACAACAAAAGATAAGTATATTCTTATGTGTATTATTCTCTGAGTAAAGTGCATATATATATATATATATATAT
>ML779355.1:434116-460620 GCA_009831015.1 Picea engelmannii
TGTGCATGGATTATACATGTTGTAGAACTGCATGTTCGATTCATATGCATGGCATGTGCCATGACAGGTTATATGTATTTATACATTGTTTAACATGTGAATTCTTATGCTATTTTTTGTTTATGGAATTGGTACATAATTAGGTTGGCTTGGGTATGTATTGATAGTTTTGCATAGTTGTTGAAAATTTAGAGCATGGTAGTTATTAAGTGTTCTTGTTAGAAAATTTCGTGGTTATGGTCATGTGATTTTGAGGCAATGCCTAAATCATCATGCAACCAAGGAAATCAATCTTCATGCGGAAAGGGGACAGATCCCTCGTGAAACATAGGAATGGTTGTGTGCGTAGTTGTTATATGAGTTCATTCCATTGTTATAGTCGTTATCTGTTGAGTAACTTCATCAGTAATCGTATGGTTCTAGTGCGAAGCTAGAAATGTCATGCATGAGAGACAATCGACGTGCCTGACACAATGGCAGTTGAGCATGTAGAATTTTTAATACTTGTTGATGCGCACAGTAAGAGACTGGTTTGTGCACACTAAGAAAACATAGTTGCACATAGAACACGTCTAGATGTGCATGTTGTTGGTTTTAATGAGTTACTTCCACAGAAGAACAATTGATATCAGGGTTTTACATAGCGAGTTGCAGTAGTGGAGACTTTATAATGTGGTAATGGGACTTAGCTAGGAGGTTGGATACGTTACAAAGTGGTATCAGAGTTTAAAAATTTTAATGTGACGTGGCCTGGGGAAGAGCAGGGGACACTACAAGGTCAATATATTGCATCTAATTATTAGAAGAGTATAGCAATAGAATGGGAAATCATATCAAGAAGGACAAATATAAGTCAAATAGATTTAAAGGACACACCTTCAAACTTCAGTAGGAATTAAAAACATTGTACGTCAACATACCCAAATCATTAAGGGAAACCATCTGATATGAAAAATACTATGTTTCACCCTCATAATGGGAAATGCACGATGATAAAAAGATGGATTTAATTTATTCAAGATCAAAGGACCAAGGAAAATATATCTATCATGTCACAAAAGATGATTGGGAAAAGTATTTGACCTCAAAATTAAGGCTTAGGAGCTTGTGGTACAAAAGATAACATCAAAGTGCTTGTGTGCATGTACTCTATAAACCTCAATATTTCCAAGATACTCAAAACAATTAAAGGGAAACTAAAACTTGATGTTTTGTTACTAGAGGTACATGCTAGATGCGAAGTACACTATTTATTTTCCCCATAATTGAAAACAACTTTTAAGGTTGGGAAAGGGATAAATGTACCAAGAGTCTCAAGCACACCATCTTCATAGAGAAAAAAACACTTCAATGATTTTAATCAATCAATACAATTATGAAAGAGATAAGTTATGGGGATCATAATCTGTTATAAGATTTTGAATTTATTTTGAATAAATCGATGATGTACCTTATATATGCTTGAAATTAGCTCATCACGATGTGTTTGAATCTATAGAAAGACATACATGTTGAGAATGTTTGTAACTATATTTTAACTCACCAGTGTTTGCTTCTAGAATGAAGAGAATGGACCCAAGATACCATCACATCGATCTGTTGGTCCAAAATATTTTGCGAGAAACATAGCCATCAAAATATTGATTAATAGGGATTTCACAACCATTGTGGATTATGAACAACAAGGCCATGAACAGATGATATGATTCCTTTCCCAAGGCTTTAGTGACACTTCTCCAATACAATCATCGAAGGAACTCCAATACATCCATTGGAAATATTTTCAATCAAGGATTCCTCCAACCAAGTTTCCACCTTCCTCAAACTACAAAGTATTCTACAGTAGATGCTTTTTCAGCAGCTCGAGATTGTAATTTTTTCAGTTGTGAATGTTAGATTGAATGTCGCTAAAGCAAATGAATATTCTAGTTGAACTTTTCAAAGAATTTTGTACATTGTTTCCTCA
Source organism: Picea engelmannii (assembly GCA_009831015.1). Classification (NCBI taxonomy): domain Eukaryota; kingdom Viridiplantae; phylum Streptophyta; class Pinopsida; order Pinales; family Pinaceae; genus Picea; species Picea engelmannii. Next base: position 436,083 of record ML779355.1, read on the forward strand.
TGAAGATGAATGAAAACCAACGTTAAGCCAAGCTTAGTTAAATAACATAATCAAAGGCATCAAATGAAATATTAAATCTCTCATATAAAAAGAAACTAGTACTAAAGAAATCCATCTTGAGATGCAAACTGAACTAATAAAATCTTATGGCTTTTATTGACGAAAACAAGATAAACCAAAATTTATGCTATATAAGCAGAAAATGAAGCAAACTTCTAAACTATACAAGAATAAAGGAAATAAAATAACTACGATACTTCTATTCCTACTCTATCCTACATTGGATGAAAAAGGGTTAAGTGAAATCATAGTGCTAATGTATCCTTTAAGTAACTCCAAACCTGCAACCGCATGTTCATAAAAAATAAATAGTAGAAAATGGAATCAAGAGAGATCAAATATAAGAAGAATTGACTCAAGAAAATCTCTAATAAGCATATTAAATTTTGTAGCATTGTCGTTCATGGGAAATGTAGGCATGTAGGATTCATCCAACCAAGCTTCAATTCCCTAAGAAAATTTACATTGGTCGTCATAGAACCGTTGGAAGGAATTTGAGAATGAGCAACATACCTGATGAGACCCATAAATAAAATTTACATTCCATGTACCTTGTGGGAGAGTCTCAGTATGGTTGTTATCATCCATTCCATAGGTCAAAGAAAAATAATGAGAACTTGACATAACCATCGGTTGAAACCGAAGTGCCTCATTATCTAGGAAAGTCTCCCTAGACTCACATTTCACATAAACTGCATGCTCTGATATCAAGAATGTTGGGTATGTGTTATATTCTTTGCATGTGTGTGGGGGGGGTGCATCAAATTCAACAACTGTGTTTGAAGATCCCTCTAGTAGTGCTCTTTGTTTTGTGTGCGCCAGGCGCTTCCTAGGGGGGTCCCAGGGGGGGCTAGGTATACCCCCCCCCTGGTTATGCGCAGCGTTCGGGGCATCTCCCTGAAATTTGTTTTTGGGGGGTTTTTGCTATTTTTAGCGGATTTTTCTATTTTTAGCAGTTTTCTAAATTAATCCCGGATTAATGGATTAGGGTTTTGGTATCTACAGAATACCTAAAAACATTGTATACATTGTATGGTGAATGGTGAAATTCAAGATAATGAATATAAGAGAGGTTTTCCCCAGTTGAGGGTTTCTGATATAAATCTCTATGTACTATGTGTATGAGCCATTGATTAAATTCTGTTTTGCTTAAGAATCTATATGCAGTGCTTTAATTCACAGGTTTAAAACTTACATGTGGTATCAGAGCTCATTTTTGGCTTCAGAGGGACACCTTTGTTGTTGAGGGTTTGGCTCGGTCTTGATAGATCAAGTTTATCTTGGGTTTGTGATAAACCTGGGTTTAGTGGGAGCTTTTGTAGTGGTTATTCAAGTGTATAAAGAGGAATGGTAAGCTCTTCTAGAATCAATATAGAGAAGCTCAATGGTAAAAACTTTGAGATATGGAAGCTCAAGATGGAGGACCCTCTTGTAGACAAAGAACAATGGATCGTTGATGATCCTGGTACACAACCTATTGGTACGCAACCTACTTCCATAGAGACGACTGGTACACAACCTAATAGTACACCACCTACTGGTATGTCAAAGGAAGATTGGGAGAAGTTGGACAGAAGAAAAAGGAGTATTATTTGACTCTTCCTGGAAGATTCAGTGTTGTTGAATGTCTCGGGAGAATCTATAGCCAAGGAACTATGGAATAATTTAGGGAATTTATATCAATCAAAGTCCCTGGTAAACAAGTTGTTTCTTCGAAAGAAGTTGTATCATCTTAGGATGGAAGATGGAGATTCCATGACAGAACATCTAAATGCCTTTAATACACTGGTAAGTCAACTTGTCTATGTTAATATTATGATTGCAGAAGAAGATAAGTGTATTACTTTGTTATGTTCTTTTCCAGACTCTTGGGATAATCTGGTTGTAGAAATTGATAGTACCACTCAATCTACATTGAAGTATGAGGATGCAGTTTCATCCTTGTTATCTGAAGAGATGAGGTGTAAAATCATGGATAGTCATAGAACAAATGCCTTATTTGTAAGAGGTCGTGCCCAAGATAGGAATCCTGGTAAACCTTCGGGGGGAGATCTAAATCTATAGGTAGATCTAAGTCTCCAGGAAAATCTTTGACGAAATGTTGGAAGTGTGGTAAAACAAGTCATTATAAGAAAGATTGCAAGTCTAAGAAGGTTGATAAACCAAAGGGATCTGATAGTACCTCTTCCACATAGGAGAAAACCTCCACTGAGGAAGGAGGTGATGTTTACCTGGCATCTATAGGTACACATGAAGACCATGATGTATGGTTGATTGAATTAGGTGAGTCATATCATATGACTCCTCACAGGGAGTGGTTCTGTGAATATGAAAAATATGATGGTGGTGATGTATTCCTAGGATATGACTCGACAACCAAAATCATGGAACGTGGAAGGGTTAAGTTGTTGCTAAAAGATGGAAGGAGTAGAACTCTCCCTGGGGTTTTTCACATTCCAAAACTAGCCAGGAGCCTAATATCTATAAGCAAGTTGGATGATCCAGGAGTGGATACTGTATTGGGAAAGGGAACTTGCAAGATGGTACGAGGGTCAATGGTGTTGATGAGGATATTTTAGTGTGGAACTCTACACAAGTTGTTGGGAATAAATTATACTAATGGGTGTAACAGTTTTGTTGTCCTTGAGCAGAGAAATGAAGGAGAAAAGACCAATATTGTCCCTGAAAAGAAGACCATGTTGTGGCATCAAAGACTGGGGAAAATTGGATAAAAGGGCCTTCAAACACTACACGATAAAGGTATGGTTGAAGGTATGTATAATTTCACTTTGGATTTTGATTTTTGTGAACATTGCATATATGGTAAACAAAATCGAGTAAGATTCCCATCTGGTGCTACAAGAGAAAAGGGGATATTAGAGTTGATACACAGTGATGTGTTTGGAACTGTTCATGTTCCATCCCTAGGTAAATCTATGTATTATGTTTCATTCATAGATGATTTCTCAAGGAACACATGGATTTATTTTCTTATAAATAAATCTGAGGTATTTGATAAATTTAAAGAGTTTAAGGCCCTGGCAGAAAATCAGACAGAAAATAAAATAAAGGTATTGAGAACAGATAATGGTGGAGAATTCCATGGAAATGAATTCGAAGAATTCTATAAGAAGTTTGGTATAGAAAGGCAGAATAATACTCCATACAATCCTCAGTAGAATGGAGTTGCAGAAAGGATGAACAGGACACTGATGGAAAAACCAAGGAGCATGCTCAGCGGTGCTGAGTTAGGACAGAAATTATGGGCAGAGGCAGTGGGTATAGTATGTTACTTGGTCAATTGATCACCTTCATCAGCGTTGGATGATAAAAATCCACATGAGGTATGGACTGAAAATAAACCCTCTCTTTAACATCTTAGAGTGTTTGGTTGTGATGCTTATGTACAAGTTCCAAAGGAAAATAGGAGTAAGCTGGATAAAAAGGCTGAAAAGTGTATCTTTATTGGTCATAAAGATAGTGTGGAAGGTTATAATCTTTGGAACCTAGATACAAATAAGACTGATTATAGTTGAGATGTTGTTTTCAGAGAGGTAAATTATGTTTCCAAACAAGAATTCCTACCAAGGCCAGAAGAACCTGAGAAAATAGAGCTTGATTTGGATGATGCAAAATCTGAATCATCTAAAGAAGATGAAGCAGAAGAAGAAGAAGAACATCATACCCCATTATTAAGGAGATCAGTGAGAGAAAGAAGGCAACCAGAAAGGTATAGTCCACCTAATTTCCATTCCCATTTTGCTTTATCTATTACTGATGATGATCCCAGAACTGTCAGGGAAGCAATGGATTCAAAGGATAGTAAAATATGGAAGGAGGTCATGGTTGAAGAAGTGGATGCCTTGGATAAGAATAAGGCATGGGATATAGTTGAGTTTCCATCTAGAAGAAAATATGTTGGTAGAAAATGGTTGTTTAAGAAAAAGTTTAATGCAGAAGGAAAAGTGGAGAAAACAAAGCTCGGTTAATAGAAAAAGGTTATTCCCAGGTAGAGGGAATTGACTTTGGTGAGATTTTTTCTCTTTTTGCTAAGTTAACTTCTATTAGATTTCTTTTATCTATTGATGTTGCTTTTGATATTGAAGTGGAACATATGGATGTGAAGACAACATTCCTACATGGGGATCTGGAAGAAGAAATCTACATGAAGCAGCCGGAAGGATTTGTAGTGAAGGGAAATAAAGAGCTTGTATGTAAGTTAAAGAAGTTACTATATGGTCTGAAGAAATCACCTAGGATGTGGTACCAAAATTTTGACACATACATCCTTGGATTGGGATTTGTGAGAAGCAGGGTTGATCACTGTGTATATTCCAAGTAGGTTGGTAATCACTTCATTTATGTAGTGTTGTATGTTGATGACATGTTGTTGGTAGTAAATAACATGGATGTTATCAAGGAGGTGAAATCACAACTATCCTCCAAATTTGACATGAAGGATCTCGGTGATGCTAACTTCATTCTGGGAATGGAAATTAAAAGAGATCGCGCAAACAGGAAATCTGGTTGAATCAGAGAAAATATGTTGAGACGATATTGCAGAGGTTTAATATGCATGGAAGTAAACCATTCAAGGTTCCTATTCCTATAGGTGTAAAGTTATCTGCAGATTAATGTCCCAAGACACAGGAAGAAGAAGAGGACATGCCCCATGTTTCGTATGCTAGTGCATTTGGCAGTTTGATGTATGCAATGGTTTGTACTAGACTGGACATTGTAAATGCAGTGGGATTTTTTAGTAGGTATATGTCAAAACCAGGGAAGGAGTATTGGACAACAATAAAGAGGGTCTCCAGGTATTTGCGTGGCACTACCAATTATGGATTGTGCTACCAAGGAAGGCCAGGATTGGACAATGTGGTGGACATACATGGCTTTGTTGATGCAGACTGGGATGGAGAACTGGATCGTAGAAGATCTGCAAGTGGGTATGTGTTTAACCTGTTTGGAGGATAAATCATTTGGATGAGCAAAAGACAGGTTGTAGTGGCATTCTCAACTACAAAAGTTGAATACATGACAACTACTCATGCAAGCAAGGAAGCAGTATGGTTACAAATATTGTGTTCAGGTATTGGGTTGGTACAACAAGCAGTGCGATTAGATTGTGATAGTTAGAGTGCAATATTTCTGGCAAAGAACCCAGCTTATTATTCGAAGACAAAGCATATTGATGTTCAATATCACTTTGTGAGAGACAGGGTTGAGGAAAAGGTGTTGTTGGAAAAGGTTGACACTTTGAAGAATGTTGCAGATTAATTAACAAAGTCTGTGAGCACAAAAAATTTCTCCTGGTGTAGAGTAACAATGGGTATTTCTGCCCTGGATTGTTGACTATATAATCCTCTGGACCCCTGGATGCAAAGAAAACAACAAGTGGGAGAATGTTGGGTATCTGTTATATTCTTTGCATGTGTGTGTGTGGGCGCGTCATATTCGACAACTGTGTCTGACAATCCCTCTAGTAGTTCTGTTTGTGTCATGTGCGTCGGACGCTTCCTAGGGGGGTCCCATGGGGGGCTAGGTATGGCCCCCCCGTTTACGCACAACATTCAGGGCATCGCCCCAAAATTTCTTTTTGGGCGGATTTTGCTATTTTTAGCGGTTTTCTAAATTAATCTTGAATTAAGGGATTAGGGTTTTGGTATCTACGGAATACCTAAAAACATTGTATATATTGTATGGTGAACGGTGAAATGCTATATAATGAATATAAGAGAGGTTTTCCTTGGTTGAGGGTTTCTGGTATAAATCTCTGTGTACTATGTGTATGATCCATTGATTAGATTTTGTTTTTCTTAAGAATCTATATGCATTGCTTTACTTCATAGGTTTAAAACTTACAATGGGAGAGTATAAGTATGGATTTCATCATTCATTCCATAGGTCAAAGAAAAATAATGAGAACTTGACATAACCATCGGTCGAAACCGAAGTGCCTCATTATCCAGGAAAGTCTCCCTAGACTCACATTTCACATAAACCGCATGCTGAGAGGAGAGAGGATATCTATTAGTTTGAGGGAAACGTTGAGAAAAATATGACTCCAATACTTCTCCTATAACATCATCAAAATCATGTGAGAAGTGCTAGAGTATTGAGATAGAATCCAAGGATGAGTGATGTATCTGCCTCTAAAGATTGACATGTGATTCTAGAGCAGATTTAGGTGATGGTGTTTCTTGGATCAGCTCAATGTTTCACATTCCTTGTATGGTGATGGGTTGTACATTTCATGTGATTTCTTCATGTGGATCGGAAAAATAGTTATGCTATGCATACCTTATATTTACTATTGTTAATATATGTGCATTACAATCAAAAAATTTAGATTATATAGAATCATTGGATGATACATTGATGCTCACATTCAATTCCGGAACATAAAAATAGTCATCGAAAATAGGGTTATCGTGATCAAATTGTGATTCAACATGTTCTAGAAATTCAAATTATGAAGAATTTTCAACATTGTGCATCCTGAATGAACTATCATTCCGAATGAGTCTTTGATCAGTCAAAGCTTGGAAATATTGTTGTTCTTGTTTATCATTCAATGTTTCATTGTGAGAAAAGTGTGAAGATTCTACTAAATGATAGGTTGATGAATGGTCATGTGAGAGATCATTATCAAACATAATTGTATAAAGAGAATGAATATCTTCAAATTCCGAAAATGACGAGATTTTCTCAATGAGAGGTTTCTTACATACCAAATTATACTTATGATTCTCCAAAGTGGAAACACTACATTGTTCACACTTATGGTCTAAGGGGTTTAAGATTTCTGGTGAAGATTCCCCCAAATTTGAGATAGAGTGCTGATTAGAGATCATGTACCCCCCATCATTCATCATTAGATCATGATTTTTCATGAGGATATAGTCATTACTTTTCCCAATGCTAAATTGTCAATCAAATCTACAGTAACTTGGTGAATTGGTTCTTTATTCAATATAGACTCAACATCGTCTATTGAAACAATTTCCTGAGGTGGTTCTTCAAAATCAGATTGTAGAGTATCGAATGTTTGAGGATAGGATTGAATGGTATGTAGGTTTGGAAGTATTCCATTGGGATACGAGGTGGTTGTATGTTCCTCATGTGGATCTGAATCTTGCGAATGAGAGATAATTTGATTATTCAAATCATACCCTTTATAAATAGAGACGAGGTATGAAAACCAATCAAGGATTTCTTTGTATGAGGATTTGTCACTTTTAGGAAATATACAATAAACATATATGACTCTTTGAAATAAATCATCCACATATTTGTTTCCGAGCCTACCGATTTCTTCAAGTTCATTAAAGAGTTTGTCATAAACATAATCTACATGAGAAGTGATAAATATTTGCATGAATTGTTTCCAAATATGTATCGATTTTGTCGATAATATCCTAACCAAGATTTAATTTGTCCTTAAATTGTGAGGATAAATAATTAAGAAATTTCATTGTCCTAAACAATCTTAAGATTTTGTTGTGTGATGTTAAAGTTATTGAGATGCGTGAATGAAAAGACATTCCCTTCACCATTGAACTTTGAGATTGACAAGAGATTGAATGTATCGATTGAGATGCCCCCTGAGGGTCTCGGAAGACTCAAAGGTTTATCCCATACAAAGATATGGAGAGGAGCCATCGGTTGGTTAAATTTTTTTAATAAAATAACTCCACATGGGCAAGCTTGTCATTTGGCCTGCCTTCTAGCACCAATTCTTTTGATGTGAGAAAAATCCCCTTTGTCAATAGTAAGGGTTACCCCCGATGAGAGGTCCCAATTAGACTTCTCACCATTTGGAATAGTGAACCCATCCGGATTCTGGTCCGATAGCCATTCTGGCTTGGGGTTTACCGGATGTGGCCCGATTCACCGATGAAGATTTTTTAATCTAAAGAATGAAATGTAGCTAATATAATATGCATGTGTCCAAACGAAACTAATGTAACTAGAAAGGCAACATAGAACTATCCATGCTCTTTTTAATTGAATGGGAAATAGTTCACACAAAGAAAATATAAGAATATGAATAAATAACTGCAAATAAAGAATAGTATAACATTTAAACAATTATTTACAGTCTTATGCCGATGAATTCAGAAAAAATATTCCATGAAGAATCGAAATAAGAATGCAAAAAATATACATGAGAATAGTCTAGAATAGGAAGTACAATCTTACACAACCTGAGTGTTGAGAAAAAATGAAAAGGAGTAGTCCACAATATGTCCACACATGAGAATTAGAGTTCTCCATAAAACAACTTGGCCAAACATGCTTCTCCTCATTAAACGTTTTAGTAATAGTACATGAAATATCCAAGAGCCAAAAGCCCATTACTTGGATCCAATCTATGTATTTATTGATATTCAACTTGACTCTTGTCCTTCCACCTTTTCCCATGACCTTTCGTTTACAAATTTTTTTACTTATCTTCTTCAGAATCATGAGGGAATAAGGAGAATATAAATGTTTATACATTGATATATTATATACAGTTACATTTTGAATTTGTCTTTTAGTGTTGGTGGGCCATCAAAGGTTTTAGTTATAGTGCACCTCACCAACAGTGATGATTGGTTTGGACATTAGGAAACTCTTCTCCCTCAAAGTTTGATATTCGACCATCATCGAACTCAAAATTATTCTTCGACTAGTTAAGTCTAATTCCCTTTGATTTCTCCTCTAATGTTGCGACAATTTATGTTGTTGTTGTTGCTCCATCATCCTCGATGGTAGATCATATTTTTTAGGGTATTGTTGCATACTATTAGATTGCTTTGATTTGTAGTTTTTGTGCCTTCATGGTTTTTTCCTCTCAGATGTTGCCTATCTAGATTGTTGAGTATGAACTTCCTTTATCATTGGTACCTGACACCAATCGACACACAATAGATGAGTGACCATAAAATACTATTGAAATCAATTTCAAAACCATGCATTTGAACCTATAAAACTGAAACATTGGCTAACTAATAGTTGATATATGCTTCCTTGAGTTCAGTTATTGGTTCCTCTACTCTTGGTTGAAGCACTACATTCTCTAGGGTTTTTGTCGATGTTCCAAATATTAATCATAAAAATTTGAAGAGGAATCTCTAAAATAATATAACTATGAAGTTGTAGAGCTCAAAAATAAATTTCCAATGATATAAGGAATGTGCAAAACATTTATAGGAGTCAAATGTTACAACCAAAATACGAAAGGAAGTTTTGCAGGGTACTACTCCTGTATCGACAAGTTAAGCACGGACTCTCCTTTGTATCATCATGATGAGTGCAAAATATCCTCTGTATCGACATGATGAGAACAAACTCTTCTATGTATCAACAAGTCAAGAATGAACTCTCCTTTGTATTGGCAATTTAAGCACGAACTCTCCTCTGTATCGGTAAGTTAAGCATGAACTCTCCTCTGTATCGACACGATGATCACAAAATCTCCTCTATATCAACAATTTAAGAACAATCTCTCCTTTGTATTGGCATGATGAGCAAAAAATATCCTTTGCATCAGTAAGTTAAGCACAAACTTTTGTCTTTATTGGTACGATGAGCACAAAATCTCCTTTGTATCGGTAAGTTAAGAACAATCTCTCCTTTGTATCAACAAGTTAAGCATGAAATCTCTTATGTATCGGCATGATGAGCATAAAATATCCTATGTATCGGCATGATGAGCACAAACTCTCCTTTGTATTGGAAAGTTTGGCATGAACTCTCCTCCGTATCGACATGATGAGCACAAACTCTCCTCACTATCAACAAGTTAATCATGAAATCTCCTTTGTATCAACATGATGAGCATGAACTCCCCTCTATATCAAAAATTTAAGAAAGAAATCTCCTCTTTATCGACATGATGAGCGTGAACTCTCCTCCATGTAGGAAGACAAATCGAAAAATTTCTAAGTGCCCTTTTTACCAGTAAGAAATAAGAAGAGCTTGAGTCCAAAAGTCCATAAATTTCACATATGATGTCTGATTGAGGAACCATTTTTTTCAACGTAGAGAGAAAAAGGAGAGGATTCTAGTGATATACCTTACAACTTCATTCAAGCCTTTGAGGAGATTCATTTTTAATGAAGGTCATGATTAACGAAGCTTACATGATGGGAAATCCTTGGCGATCGTTCTGGCACATATGGACCTCTTATGTAGATTAAGTCAGTGAAGTTGGAATTGTAGTCCCATAAAACATATATCTATCATGTTTCATGAGTAAAAAATCCACTTTGACAAGTACCAAAAATTGCAAGCAAAGACATTTTTTAATGAAAGTTGGGACCTTGTTCTCGCTACTGCTTTGATCAAATTTTGTTCCATCAGTTTCTATGTTATATATGTTGTATAGGCTCTTAATTGATCCATTGGAGCTGAGGTCATCTATTAGTGGCTTAAAAATATAATCCCTTGAAAACAACCAACTGACATTTGGATCGCTTAACATTGTTTAGGAGCCAGGAGGACCAATTCTCCTTTGAGATGTAATTCAAATCTAACATGAGTCTTATATATGCTTCAATTAACCCACCTAAATATAGATGACACTTTCATTATCATGGTTATTCATAAAATCAAGAAGGCGCAAAATGTGCACGTTGGTATGGGATGTGTAATGAAACTGCTGACAACACAAACATAATTAATTATGAGTGCAACATAATGTAGATTAAGAAAGGTAGGCTATCTATCAACATTTATCCAGTCAAGTATGGAAATCTTAATCATTGAAAATGATAGGAACATGACTGACAAGCACAATGAGAAGGATCTTAGCTAGAGGAGAATAGGAGAGGCCTCAAGATGAAGGTGTCTAGTTGAGAGGGTCTGTGTCGGAGAGGGAAAAAACATCGAAGTTGATACGCTTATTGTCAATGATGGGTTGACATATTTATTCTAGCATACCAAAGACAAGAGGGGGAAATTCGTTGACAAGTAATGTATCAGAAAGAGAGATATGAACCTCGTCAATACACTATGTATTGGAGAGAAAGCAAGGAACCTTGTCAATACATGATGTATCAACTAATATGGAGGGATATACGATGATGCATATCAGTGGTTGGAAGTGGATGAACCATTGGTGTTTCTGAAATATTGTAACTGCAAAGAGTATTCTATTTATTATTGAGTGATTATTCATTAGATCAATCCCCTTTTGTGGATTGATCATGTTGGGCATTGTAATTGACCAAATCCCCTTTTTTGGATTGGTCAAACCCTAAATATATTGTGAAAATTAAGAAGTCATGCCCTAGGCTAATTAAAGTGGTTTTAACCGCTAAGAATACAAGTCTCCCCTTCCCAGTGAAGAGACACCCTTCCAACACCTGCCAGTTTGTATAAATAAAGGAAACCAGAGCCTCATTATCTCACCCACTCATTCGCTCATACGATGTGCAAGTTTGGTAGTTGTAGTTGGGAGAAGAAGGAAGAGAGAGGCACATTTCTTAGTGTTGGATATTCTATAGTGTTTTGGTTTATTGTCTTGGCATTGTATTGGCGATCTATATTAAGGAAGTTTTTGTTGGGTTTTCTCCCCCATGAGGGTTTCCCAGGATAAATGTTGTGTATCTTGTGATTGTGTTTCTATCAGTGATCCTATATATGATATGATTATCAAGTAAATTGAAAAGAAACCTAATAATAGCTTAAACCTTAACATGGTTTCAGAGCTAAGTTGAAGAGTGCATCTTTCACTAGATAAGAAAAAATGTCACTATTGTCATACAAGAAAAATAGGGTTTTCTATTGAAGAGGAATTTCAGCCTAAAACTCATCAAAGAAGTGTGCCCTAGCCTAGAAAACTATTTGGAAGACTCAGTGCACTTTTTCAGTGGATAGAACTCCCAGAAAGTGAAACCCTAGTTTTCACTGGCACCAGAAAACCAAGAAACCAGAACCAGTACGAGAAGTACTAGTCTAGAATTCTGATGGTCAAGTTTGAAGGGGAAAACATTGGATTTTATGAAATCTAACTGCACTAGTCTACTCGCCTCAGCCAAGTGCACCTCCTGGTAAGTTCAAAATTAAATTCTGAGCATTTTCAATTTTTTGTCATTTTCCTAGCTCCAGGTAAAGATGTCTACAAGCACTAAGCTTGTTGACAAGCTAGAAGGTGTGGAAAACTTCCATTCCTGGAAGTATATGATTGCACTCATTCTTGAATACAATTACCTAGAAATATTCATTAAACAAGATGTACCAGAGCCTACCGATGTTACAGCTAAAGAAAAACACCAAAAGGACACAGTTAGGGCCAAAATAATCATTGTAGATTCTATTAAAGATCACTTGATTCCTCAAGTGGATTCAAAGAAGACTCCAAAATAAATGTTTGATGCCCTAACCAGGATGTATGAAGGAAAGAACATCAACTGAAAGATGAATCTAAGAACTCAACTCAAAAATACAGGGATGCAGAAAGGAGAAACAATTCAAGAGTATTTCTCTAGAATATCACAATTCATGGAACAACTAAAGGAAATTGGTGATAATATATATGAATATGAACTCATAATGAAAACCCTTAATGGTATCACAAGACCTTGGGATGCATTCATCCAAACTATTTTTGCCAGAAAGGAGAAACTACACTTTGACCGTCTTTGGGAAGAATGCATTCAAGAAGAAGCAAGAGTAGATAACAGAGAAGCAATACTATCAAGAGATGAAGATCAAGCCCTAGATGCTCATACTAAAGGAGGAAGGAAGAGGTCTTAATTACAGAAAGAAACTCATCAACATAAGGAGTCTCAACCCCCAAACAAATTCTTACATAAGGAATCTCACCCTCCAAGGAGATTCCAGAAGTTTCAGAAAAGTCAAATAAGAGAAAACAATTTCTCATCCTACCAATGTTACCATTGTGACAAGATGGGACATATTGCTAAGAATTTTTCAGCTAGAAGAGAAGAATACAATAAGAGAAACAAGAGGAACCATGCCCACACAGTTGTAGATGAGGAGCCACCCACAAAGATGATAAAATAACATATTGAACACTATGTCTTAATCTCTTCCCTCATAGAATCAATGTCACCTGGTGAGGACACTTGGCTAATAGACAGTGGTGCTTCCGAGCACATGATAGGTCAAAGAGACATTCTCTCTTTCCTTACAAAAAATGGCTTTCCCTAGAAAGTTACACTTGGAGACAATTATCAGTACCCTATCAAAGGAGTAGGATAATCAAATTACAAACTTGATTCAAGAACCCCAATGAAGATGAATGATGTACTATATGTACCAGGTTTGACAAAGAACTTACTTTCTATCTCATCTTTAGATAAGAAAGGCTTCCGAGTTTCTTTCATAGATGGAGAAGTTATTATGTGGCCCAAAGGAAAAGTTATGGAAGAAGCAATTGTTATTGGAAAAGAAGAAGGTGGCTTGTATAAGCTACAAGGTCACTCAGAAGCAGCCTTGACTCATTCCATTGAGAATCCCTGTGAACTTTGGCATAGAATACTAGCTCACAAGGCATTACCATATGTAAGCAAGGCAGTCACAGGTCTACCAAAATTCAAGGTTGACCTTGAAGGTGTTTGCAATGGATGTGCACAAGGAAAGAACATTAAGAACCCCTTCCCAAAGAGAGACAATAAAGCAGAAGGATTCCTAGAGTTCATTCACTCAGATCTATGTGGCCCAATTCTAGCAACCTCCATCACTAGTTATGTATACTATGTATCATTTGTTGATGACTATTCTTGCAAAACCTGGGTTTACTTTTTGAAATCAAAAGATGAAGTGTTTTGTAAATTCAAGGAATTCAAAGCCTTGATAGAGAATATCTCTGAAAGAAATATCAATATACTCAAGTCAGATAATGGAGGAGAATACACCTCAAAGAGTTCATAAAATTTTGTAAAGATGTCAAGATCAAGAGGGAGCTCACCACTCCCTACAATCCTCAACAAAATGGTGTAGCAGAAAGAAAGAACAAAATTATAATGGAAGAAGTGAAGACTATGATCCATGGTCAAGACCTTACAATGCACTTATGGGCAGAAGCAGCAAGAACAAAAATGTATGTACAGAATAGATTGTCCCATAGTGCACTTGGGTTCAATACCCTTGAAGAGATGTTCTCCAGAAAGAAGCCAGAAGTAATCCATCTCAAAATATTTGGTTGTCCCGTATTTGTACACATTCCAAAAGAGAAGAGAACCAAGTTGGACCCTTCAAGAAAGAAGGGAATATTTGTTGGATACTGTGAGGTCTCCAAGGCCTTTAGAATATACATACCAGGTTACTATCATATTGAGATCAACAAATATGTAACCTTTGATGAAGGTGCAACACCCAAGAAATCAAGAAGATTCCATCTTGAAGAAGTATATGAAGAAGAACCTGTGGCTTCCAGAGTTGTAGAACCAATGAGGAAAGTCATAACTTCAAGTATTGAGAAATATAAAGCAAGGTTTGTTGCTCGTGGATTTTCTCAAAAGGAAGGCATTGACTATGAAGAGACGTTTTCTCCTGTAGCCAAATACACTTCAATCAGAACCATCATAGCCCTTGCAGCTAAGATGAAATGGAAGTTACACCAGATGGACGTGAAAACAACTTTCTTAAATGGTTTCATAGAAGAGGAAGTGTATATAGAACAACCTCGAGGGTTTGAAGTTGAAGACATAAAGACTCATGTATGTAGATTGCAGAAGGCTTTGTATGCATTGAAACAAGATCCTAGATCTTGGCATGGAAGAATTGACAATTTCCTGACGAGCTTGGGATTTACCAAGAGTAAAGAATATTCTAACCTTTACTTCAAGGTTATGAATGATGAGCCTGTTATATTGTTGGTATATGTGGATGACTTATTTCTAAATGGAGAAGAAAATATCATCACCGAGTGTAAGAAGAAGCTCACTGCAGAATTTGGGATGAAAGACCTTGGCGTAATGTAGTATTTCTTAGGTCTTGAGGTCTAGTAGAGCCCAGAGAATATATTCCTTAACTAAGGGAATTATACATCTGAAATATTGAATATGTTTGATATGTTGGAGTGCAAATCCATGAAAACAACCATGGAAACAAAGTTGAAGCTCATGGTTGAAACTTCGTTAGAATTGATTGATGCTATGTTGTACAGACAGATCATTGTATTGTTGATGTATCTGATGAACACCAAGATAGATATATGTTTTTCTATGAACACCTTGAGTCAATTTCTGGTAGATCCCATACGTGTTCACCTGTTTGTTGAAAAACATGTGATGAGGTACCTTAAGGGTACATTAGAGTTTGTTCTCAGTTATAATGGATATCATGACTTCAGACTGAATGGTTATACCATTCAGATTGGGTTGGAAGTGTCTCTGACAGACAAATCACTTCAGGATGTTGTTTCAGTCTGGGTTCATTCATGATCTCATGGCAGAGTAGGAAGCAATCAAGTATTTCTCTCAGCATGGCAGAACAAGAATACATTGTTGCATGTTCTACCAGTTGTGAAGCCATATGGCTTTAGAAATTGTTGACAGGTCTATTCGATCTGGAGATGGAAGCAATCATGATTCTATGTGATAACCAGAGTTGTATAAAGATTACATAGAACCATGTGTTCCATGACAAGTCAAAATCCATAGAAATCTGATATCATTACATCTATGATATGGTGCAGAGAGGAGCCATAAAGCTCTAGTATGTTAGCATGGATGAACAGGTTGCATATG
This sequence comes from Picea engelmannii, assembly GCA_009831015.1. Lineage (NCBI taxonomy): Eukaryota > Viridiplantae > Streptophyta > Pinopsida > Pinales > Pinaceae > Picea > Picea engelmannii. Next base: position 451,853 of record ML779355.1, read on the forward strand.
TGTTGACCAAGCCTCTGTCTCATGTAAAGTTTGAGCACTTTCGAGATAAGCTTGGTGTAGTCTGAAAGGACCTCCCTCAAAATGGGGAGTAGTGTTTATGCTAGCCTCATGCTAAATATTTCTAGCTTCGTGATGATGTTATTGTGATGCCAACCTCATGCTAAATATTTCCAGCTTCGTGTTGGTGTTGTTGTGGTGCCATCCTCGTGCTGAAATTTGTGCTAATGTTTTTGTGATGACAGCCTCGTGCTGGAGATTTCCAGCTTCGTGTTGATGTTATTGAGATGTCAACTTCATGCTGAATATTTCCAGTCTAGTGTTGATGTTGATGATGCTCCAGCCTTCATGTTGTGATGTTGTTGATGTTGTATCATCCTTGTGTTGTTATTGATGATGATGATGATGATGTATCAATGTTATACTAATCCATGTTGATGCAGATGATGATGATTCCATAACAAATCCCTATTGTGTATGATGATATTGATGATGAGAAAAACTTCCGATGATTTATAGATATGCCATTCAATGTTCCATATGTTGTTGATATTTTTTCCCTCTCTCTCTCCTGATGATGTTGTATAATACCCTTCTTGTTAAGGGGGAGTGTTGAAATATTGTAACGGCAAAGAGTAATCTATTTATTACTTAGTGATTATTCATTAGATCAATCCCCTTTTGTGGATTGATCAAACCCTAAATATATTGTGCAAATTAAGAATTCATCCCCCAGGATAATTAAAGTGGTTTTAACCACTAAGAAGACAAGTCATCCCTACCCAGTGAAGAGACACCTTTCCAACACCTACCATATTGTATAAATAAAAGAAGCCATAGCCTCATTATCTCACTCACTCATTCTCTCATCCAGTGTACAAATTTGGTAGTTGCAGTTGGGAGAAGAAGGAAGAGAGAGGCGCATTGCTAAGTATTGGATATTCTCTAGTATTTTGGTTTATTGTCTTGGCATTGTATTGGCTATCTATATTAGGGAAGTTTTTGCTGGGTTTTCTCCCCCATGAGGGTTTCCTAGGATAAATGTTGTGTATCTTGTGATTGTGTTTCTCTCAGTGATCCTATCTATGATATAGTTATCTAGTAAATTGAAAAGAAACCTAATAATATCTTAAACCTTAATAGGTGTATTGGTGCTCAAGGATTGATGGGTGTCGGTGTATCGACGGTTGATGAAATATTGACCACTGATACAAGAGAAAGTTGTTGGAAACACTTTAAGTGTTGATTCAACTTGCATATCAATGAAGAAAAATCAAATTCACTAATATGGGACGTATCGATGGAGGAAGAAGGATGTTTGTCGATACATCCTGTATCGGTGAGGAATAGAGGATGCTTGTCGATACACAGTGTATCGGTAAAGGAAAGAGGGAGCTCGCCAATATACATTGTATCAGTGGAGAAAAGTCTTCTTTAAAATCGTTGAAATGGTAAGTATGGAGAGTGAGAAGAGAGTCTTGGTTTGTGCCATTTGCATGAGAGAGTATGAGAGGCTTTCCTGTAGAAAATTTTAGTAGGGGGGGCAATTTCTTCTCTTAGAGAAAAGGTAAGAGAAGAAATTAGGGAGAGTGTTGTGCTAGCACACACACCATGAAGCTCATTCAAAAGATCATCAATAATTGGGATGGAAAATTTGTCATTTGGGGAAATTTGAGGTATAAAATGGGACTCCTGGGGAAAATAATAAAATAAGATTTATGAATTTTCCAAGGGAAATAAAGAAATCTACTTTTTTTCATTGTATTTTTTACTTATCTCCTTATACGTTTACTCAAATTTTAAGTGTAGGAACTCGTTGGATACATAATTAAATTATGCATCCAACAAGTGCATATTGAAATTTGAGTAAACCTATAAGGAGATAAGTCAAAAATATGATTAAAAAAAGTAGTTTTCTTCATTTCCCTCCAAAAATGTTTACCCTTATGGTTGACATCATCATATTGATTCTATTGGTTCTTTTAAAGTTGATTTTGAGAGTACATTTTTTGTTTCGAGGCTGATTGTTTACCTTAGAATTTCCCTAATGTTTAAATGGTCAACTTATTAAGAGCATGGAAGTCAGGATACATGCCAATTTCCTTCTTTCTTCAATACCAACACTATTGGGGATGAGCAAGGGCTAGTACTAGGACAAATGATGCTTACCTCCAAAATTTCCTAAATAATCTTTTCAATTTCATTATTTTGTGCAAAAGGGTGTCGATAAGGATGCAAATTAGGTGGTTGACAACCCAAAATCAATGGGTTACCATGATCATGCTATCAACGTGAAGGGGGTAAGCCAAAGGGTGTTTCAAATATCTTATGATGCTTAGTAAGGACAAAGTGCAAATCCAAATGAATTTCCTATGGAGGGTTGTCCATAAATTGGATGACATTAAATTAGGAAATTTTGTTGAAGTATACTTTCTTCAAGAGATTTTCCATATGGTGAGAGTTGATGACTTCTGAGAAGCTGGTCTTGAACCCCTTGAGGGTATGTTTATGGACATCTTTATTGAAGCTCATTTATAACTCATTGAAATCCATGGCAACTGACCTAATGTTTGTAACCATTATGCTTCGAGCACTACATAACAAATTCCCATTTCAATAGTGAACACCAAGGATTTGAGTTAATAGTCCCCCATTTGAATTTTCAAATTCTCACACTTGCCACCACATTTCATCATACCACCATTGGCTATCATAATTTGAAAAAATTGCACTGCATGGACATAATAATGGGTTCCTTCTATGAATTGTTAATGACTAAAATTATGGGAGCTTCCACTATTAATTACAATAATCAACTTTTAGTGTTTGATGTATTGAACCAAATTTAGGTTTCATGGAGATCAAATTCCCAATAAAGCATTGAGGTAAATTTGGATTTTGTCACAAGGAGGCTCTAGGGTGGTTCCATCATGAAGAGGAGGTGTTTGTTCAGCTCATTCCATTTGGGGAGTGGTTTCCTGAAAAATTCCCTTAGGCTTGTTAGATTGGGATACATGAAATTGAAATAATGTTTATTCCTTAAATTTATTCCTTTTTATATACTTCACATCACAGTTATATCAAAGTTTGAGGCATCAATGTTTGAATTCTTCTTCTGAGGTCAACTTGTGGACCTATAAGAGTTAAGAGGGGGGTGATTTTATCAGAGGTTCCATAGGAATACGTGGGTAGGGAATAAAAGGGTGCCTTTGGGTCTATGCATTGGTCACCACTAGTGATTTGTGAACTTGTTGAGAAGCCTCCAACCAAGTAGCAAGGTGAACCATCAAGACCTATTCTCAAATTTCCTCCTTTAGACCAATGATAAAACATTCTTTGAAGAAGTAATATAGCATTCCCTGCAAGCATATTTCCAATTAATTGGTCATTATAAGGTCTTCCAAGTTACCTATTTGGCACAAATCAAACAACCTTCCCAAATAACAAGTATCTATTTTAAAGCAGGCATATATGATCTTCACAAACTAGCTATAGGAAATGTTACCCCCATAGGTCTTCTTATTCTATTTCCACCATTTCCATTTCTCTCTATCCAAGTATAACACACCCACTCGAAGTTTCACCAGGTCATTAGTAATACCATGGAGAGAGAAGTAGTGTTCTATCTGGGTAACCCAACTAGTTGGATATGAACCATCAAACTTGTTCAAATCTACTGTAGGAAATAAGTAGTAAATATTGTGTTGATTATCTTGAAATTGTGGCTCATGGTTATAACCCTTCCCCATTGGAAGAGTTACTCCCTTCTAGCTACACTAGCAAATCCCTTTGAGGTTATTTTACTCTAGTAAGTGCAACAATCTAGGATTTGAGGTTGGTAAACTCACATGGAAGCTTAGCTTTTATGTTGGTGACCCTAGTTTCTAGGTTGTTGAGATTTTCCATATTTTTAGTCAACTTCTCAAACATTTTTTCCATATTTTGATTTCCTTTGTGGTATTCCTAGTGGACATCATGGTCCTAGGTCCACCAAAAGGGTTATCTGATAATTAGAACAATGTGGTCAATGTCGTGTGAGGAAGTCATTGAGATCTATCACCCACAATAATATGGTCAATATACAAAAGAAAGAAAGTTACTTGAAAGATATACCATTGTAATCAACATCACATAAGGACTCTTTTGAGACAGGTCTCCCATAATGGTATGGGTAGATTGTACTTTTTTTTAAAACTTGAGTAGTATTATTACTGCATTGACATAATTCACAAGTTCGTGTTATTCCACCAAAATTATTTTTTCAGTGGCCCATTTTATTGAGGCTCGGATTTGTAGGGTTCTGCAGACAAGGGAGTGTCAAATTTTATATCTCTCTGATATACTTGAGGGTTTCCAACAATAGTAATCACCCAAATATTTCATGACACTAAGTAAGGAGGATAAATTGTACCTTTAGTTGTACTACTCGATTCCCTTTCATGCAAGAGTGATATCGTCGACTCCTTTTCTTGGTGTACTATAGAAATAAGATTATCAGGAGGCTTATGTAAGGCTAGTTTCAAGTGCACCTAGGGGGATTTCGATATACCCAAAGGTACGTGGAATATTGAATCTAGGTAGATTTTGTCTAATGCAATACTACTTGCTAAGATACCTTTAGAGGTCTACAACCAAGTGACTTCACTTATATTCCCTGTGTGTATGCTTCCCCAACCACACTTTTACCCACTTAAGACACTGAAACACGTCTCTGACTCAATGTTTTTCTAAAATATGTCTACGTGATAGCACAAGAAAGAAAATGGATTCCACTTAACAAAAAAAAACACTAATTATTGAACAATTATTCAAGAAATATATACTGGATACAAGTAAATAAGAGAGAAATTGATATAGAACCTGCAAAATATAGCTCTTGTATTGATAACCCATAAACGAGAGAGCAATGTTCAAGAGCCTCTTCAAGTGGGAAACCTCCTATTAGCATAGCTCCAATACAATAACAATACTTGACAACCATTACAAAGCCTTCTAGCTCTATAAATAGTTTCTTACTAGCAAAATCCTAACTATGTGTGGTCCCATCATTAAAGAGTACAAACCATTGAGTAGGGTTTATTTAATAAAAATGACCCGTTTACATTAATTAATTACCCACTAACTATATAATGGGTCTTATTCAAAGAATATGGCCTCGTACATTAATTGACTAACTCCCAAGTACCCCAAAGTAGGGAGGTTAGGGTAGGGCTCTAATAGGGAATACCAAGCCTTGGAAGGAATATTTGTGTGGTTTTGTATGCACCTAACTAGAGTCTACAAAGAAGCCAAAGAAGAGACCATTTGGAATTGTCTTCCTCCAAGGATATTTATGGATGCATGGACTCTAATTCTTAGTCATGTAAGCTACACAGTTGGTTTCCATTTTCCAGAGAAAAAATGTCCCTTACACTATTGTTCTTTGAGTTATTCTCCTCAAATTGGTCTTGCCATTGCATCTAATGGGTTGTATAGTATGTAGTATTCCCTTATGTCTCTAACAAATCTTTCTCAAATTGGCCGAGAAACTTCCTTAAATCTTTAATTTCATATAAGATGAAATAGTTGTTGGCATAGTCGTAGTGCTCCATAATGCTTCCCAACCTTTGACAAAAGAGATTAGTTGGACCCTAGAGCTCACCTAGCTAAAGTTTTTGCTAGTGAGAAATGTAGTTGATTCCATTAGGTCACTTATAATATCATGCAAGATGAGCAATAATTTATGCACAAACTAGTTGAGACAACATGTAGGATCCATGACCACCAAGGTAACATTCTTCAACATGAGGAACTAAGGCATACAAAAATGCAATGGCAGGATGATACTAGTTAGCATGCCTTATATATGTTGCCTTAATGACATGATGGGTGTGTTAGGAGGGATCTCCCATGATTAGGTCGTGTAATGTCATGGGGGGAGAGGGGTAGGGGTGTGGGGCTACACGTGGATGTAATTTCTCTTCCTCATCCTTAACATGGAAGTGACTTCCCCCATTTTGAATTTATGGTAAGCTTTTAGGTTAGCTTTGGTATTGAGCCCTATGATAACTTGGAACATCAATACATATTCAACATTGATCCCCTAGAGATGGATCTTCGAACGATTCCATTGAACTTTGTGTTGGATAGAGGCTTTATAAACCAAAATGCATGGGTGATCACCATTGAGTCAACAATTAGTTTTGCTCTTCGAATCATTTTATTTTTTATCTTGATGAATCATTGTAAGAAAATGAACGCTTATGCTTCATTGTTATTGGTTATTCCTAGTTCCCAAGTGAACTCTAAGACCATTTATCCCTTAGGGTTATGTTGGATGTATGGGTTGACCCAGGTTCTACCTTAGTTCTCTAAGAAAACCCTTTTCACCATCGACCCTTCTGGTAAACCAAAAGGCTACACCGCGGATAGAGTGCACAACGTAGTCTAACCCAAGATGGTTTATGGGTGACAGTAGGATGCAGATTTCTGCAATCATGGAAGGGATTGGGGATTTTCTTTTTACTACTTCTATTTTAACATACATTCTAACATAATATTCCTTAGATCTACTACTTTATCCATTCAATGACATACATTATGCATTATTGAATTGTAAATAAACCATAATAGATGCATGCATCTAACCATTCATTCATTATAAATAATATAAAAGAACACATCACACATAAAGACACCATTTTTACCGTGGTTCACCCCCCCAGGCTACATCCACAAAGATATTCTTAGTATTTCTTATTTTTCATCAAAATAACATTGTGCACATTACATCATAAGGTAGAACTAGTGCATGTGATGTTGACCAAAGTTGCACCAAGCTCCACAACTTGCGACCTGACCCATAGTTACATCTCAACATTGACTCCATCTTAGATTCGCAACTCTTCAACGATACCAAAAACCCAAACTCAAAAAGGACTTTCCAAAATAGACTCGTCGCACACAAGTTCTAGAGTAGTTGATGCAAAGATATGATATCTCTTATCTAGCTCATACTGTTGATTAAAGTTGGTTGTCATTGATGTCAACCCTTTAAGAAAGCCCCGTAGCACAAAGGTTTGGGTAATGGACCCAATATTGTTTGATGTAAATATGAATCATTATTGTTTTTTCATGTTTGATAAGAAGTAAATATGGATGAACTCCAAAGTGGCCCCCTTATGGTGAAAGCCCTCACGGGAAGACGCTTTGCGGAGTAAGAGAACCCATGCTTAATTATGGAATAATGAGATGAAGGAAAATGAATTTGTTAGGGAAACTATCCTAGACGGATAGTTCTTGTCATTCCATTTCTGGTGGTATGTAGAACGTCACATAACTCCTCATGGCTAGAAAGTTATGACCATGTGAAGTTGGAGAACCCAGGTTTGGGTAATGGACCCAAGTTTGTTTGATGGATAACGGTATGATTTTTTATATATTTGAAGGTAATACTATTCTATATGGATAGTACATGTCATTCCATTTTTGGTGGTATGTGGAATTTCACATAACTCCTCACGGTTTGAGATTTATGGCCTTACGAAGTTGGAGGACCCTCATATGTCATCTAGAAGCCCCAAAAGGTCAAAGTAGTCAAAGTGGTTTAAGAAATTTTAAAAGGTAAATAATAAAGTGAATTGATGAGTGTATTATAATTCAAAGTGAATATAAAATAAATTATTTCAATAATAAATTTAATGGAGAAATTAGAAGTGGGTTAACCCTAAAATAAGGAAAGTGGACCAAGTGACCTAGAAGATGTTTTTAAGGAAGCTACTTGGAAAGTAAAAAGAAGAGGCAAGGCTCTCTCATTTTAATCACACTTGATCATATTGAATATATATAGGTGTATGAGGTAACCAAGGATATCTAAGCCTAATTTACGAGGTAAGGTGAAGAAAAGAAGGCCGAAATGCAAGGAAGGATAAATTCTTTTGACGGTGCTTTCTAAGGTATGTTATTTACAGGTCATCTCACCATTTTCGCTCTAACTGTTTTTATATAATGATTCAGACTTTGAAATTTCTATGCCATTGAAAAAACATACCCAAGTATCTATGCTAAAAAGTTCATCTTGTGGGTCATTTTATTTTTGGAGTTACACTCCATGGAAAATAGAGTTTGTGGCTAGTCCTGAAACTAGTCAAAAACAGGTGTTTCGGGTAAAAATGTCATAACGTCTTCATAAAAGATCCAAATTCATTGAGACAAAATATTTTGGTTAGGGTACAGTCTTTAGAATTCTTTGTAATAGTTTCATATCAATTCAACAAACATTTTGTGTTGGGCACGCTCTACAAGGTCACTCTCTAGAATTAGACAGAATTCAACAAGGTGTGCCATTTTTTCTATAACTCCTTTTCTGAGAGGTTCCAAGTAGTGAAACCTGGAAGAATTGCATAAAACACACTGAATAACATTGTGTATCAGTTTCATATATTTATACATTAAAGGTTCAAAGTTATGATTACTTCAAGTTAGGGTTGTTGACTAATCCAAAACTAGGCATGTGAGACTAAAGAAAAGTTTGATGAAAATGCTAGTCTCTTGTTGTTAAAGTTAAGGAAGGTTTGTAGGAATGTGATCATATACACTAGGTCTATTACATATCTACAAATCATATTTGGATGATGAAATTGATGAGGTCTTTTGGTTGAGGTACATGTTGTGTACATGGTTGAGACAAGTAGTTGATGAGTTGGCACATACATGAGGTGTATAGTTGATGATGTTGGTACATATTGATGAGTCATAGTTGATGAGTAGTTGACACATGATTGGTACATACT